>ML785916.1:250712-309504 GCA_009831015.1 Picea engelmannii | reverse complement strand
TATAATTGTTAACCTCGTCAAAGCTGTGATAAATAGTTATGGCATAACCGTCGGCAGGCCTCTGATGATCAGGAGCTATGCTGGTGTTTATTTCCTTCCTCACCTATTGAAAGAAGGGCCATGATCATCATGGTTGCTACTCCTGTTGGTAAGCCACAAGTACGCATGGATCATTTTATGCAGTAAAGTGTTCCTGAAATCATTACTTGAACGAAACTTTAATAATGGTTCTGAAAGGCGTATAGCACAACCACCCATTTTAATATAATGGAAAACGCCTACACCGTAACCTTCTCTGCATGCGTGTGTACACCTTGACTCTGGTTCAACACCACACCTGGCAGAGGGTTTTGACTCTACGTTCTATATATATTTTTTGATGTCCTGTGGGCAATATCCCACATTCGCGTGGTGAACAGAACATTCAGCTTTTAAATAAACCAACAGTCATATGTTATGTCAAGTAATGAGCCCGAGGCTTGGGGTTTGGTGTTGGTGCTGCGCGTGCTTGTGTGTTTGTTGTTGGTGCATGACATGTTATCATTGGTGTTGAGTATTACGAGGGTTGGCCTTAGGCCACTATAAAATTTTTGCTAAAATTTTTGTTAAACTTTTGGCATAAAACTCTGCATAAAGGCAAAGGCCGAGGGACAACTTTTTGCCAAATTCACCAAAAATAGCTAATAAACCCAACCTTATATTTACCCACATGAATAACAATTTTTGCCTTTTTCAAATCAATCCATCAAAAATTTTCACCGGAACTCACTTTGAAGCTTTGCGCGCATGTACTCATTGTATGCTTAGCCAGTGTCGGGCGCTTTCCGCCGCCTTCGCCATGCGCCATGAGCGAACACATATGCCTGAAAAGATAAATATCATTCAGACCACTAATCCCCTATTATATAGGGTTCTAACAGTCTGTATTATTTTTTGTACAATTTTCAGATGCATACAACAAATATTTCGTGCGGGGCACGCTCTACAAGTTCACTCTCTAGAATAGGCCAAAATTCAACAAGGTATGCCATTTTTGTTATAAATCCTTTGCTGAGAGGTTCCAAGCAGTGACACCTTTTCGAATTGCATAAAATACACTGACGAATATTGTGTACTATTTTCAGATATTTATTCATTACAGGTACATAGTTATGATTATTTCAAGTTAGGGTTGTTGACTAATCCAAAATTAGTCATGTGAGACTAAAGTAAAGTTTGATGAAAATGCTAGTCTCTTGTTGTTAAAGTTAAGGAAGGTTTGCAGGTATGTGATCATATACACCAGGTCTATTAAAAAGTTACAAATCAGATTTGGATGATGAAATTTATGAGGGATTTTGGTTGAGGTACATGTTGGGTACATGGTTGAGACAAGTAGTTGATGCATTGGCACATACATGAGGTGTATAGTTGATGCTGTTGGTACATCTTGATAAGTCATAGTTTATGTGTATTTGATGCATGGTTGGTACATATTTGGTGCATGTTTGATGCATTTGTTGATGGTATATGTTGAGGTACAGGTTGGTGCATGGTTGATGCACTTGTTTATGGTACAGGTTGATTATATGTTCTTTGGTACAGGTTGGTGCATGGTTGATGCACTTGTTTATGGTACATGTTGATTATAGGTTGATTGGTACAGGTTTACAATAGTATATCTCACAGTGATAGTGTTATAGTGGTTCCATCATTGTACTTATATTTTAGGATGGTTGGACGGGGCAAGGATAGGTGGTTGTAGCCACCTTCCGTTAGTAGCCAGAGAACATAGGGGGTTGTAGCCAGAGAATTGGGGAGTTGGATCTTCCCTCAGGTTTTAGCCTGAGAACCTAGGGGGTTGGAGCCTCCTTCCTATTGTTGCTAGAAAAAAAATGATTTTGGTGCTTCCAATGAATGTGATTCTTAAAGACATAGATGAGAAAGCATTTTGTGGTTTTCTCCCACTTTGGGTTTCCATGTAAAAACACTAGTGTACTGTGTATGTGTATGATTTCTCATTCGTTCATTTTTTATTTACTTTTCAACTATTGGATGATAATGTTACATTGATATAACACTTTCATTTGTGGTTAAAAAGGATTGAATTACTTTATTACTGATTCACCCCCCCCCCCTTTTCTCAGTAATCCAAAATTGGTTTCAGAGTAGGTTCCTTCAGGAGACAATTTAACCACTGGAAGGAGATCATGGATTATTCTGAGAATGGAGTACCAATGTTTAATGGTCATAATTCTTTAAAGTATGAGATGTGGAGAAAAATGATGAAAGTATTTTTACAAGCACATGGGAATTATATTTGGCTATCAGTTGTTAGAGTATAGTTCAAAAAGGGAAAAGACTACAACCAAGAAGGAATTGAAGAAGAATAACAAAATAGCAATGGATTTCATCTGGGAAGGATTACCTAATCTGGTAAGAGAAAAGGTTGGTAAATTTTCATCAACCAAAGAACTTTGGGATAAGTTACATGACATATATCTTCACCCATCACAGATTCAAAAAATGCCGAAGAAGATGAAAATACATATCAAGAAGAATTATGTTCACCATGTCAAACATATTCAGAAGATGAAGAGTACATAATCACTAGAGGTATGTTGTTTTTATTTAATTGTTAAAAACATGGACATATTGAAATAGAATTCCATGAAGGAAATGAGACAGAAAAACTAATTGAAAAGGAAGACAATTATGAAGCATAATTGATTAGTGTTTTAGATGAAATAAGAGAAGAAAACAAGTCACTCAAGAAAGAATTGATGAAACAAAAGGAAAGTGTTCAGATTTTTGAAGAAGCACAACAAGTCATCGAGAACTTAAGAACTCAGCTAGAAGAAGCCATAAATATCAAAGAAAATATTGAATATCAAAAGGAGTATTTGGAAGCCAACATAGCAGCACAAAAGGAAGAAGCATAAATGATAGAGAAGATATTGACAGATCATCTTAAGGAAATAACTAACTATCTAAAGTAGCTTGAGGCAAAGTTTGGTTATCAAGAGAAAGGACTTGAAGAAGAAATAATCATATTAAAAATTCAGCTTGAAGAAGCGAAAAGAACAAAAGAATTCATGAAGTCTCAAATAATGAAGAAATAAGAAGAGGTTGAGAAGCTTGAAGAAGAAGTTGTCACATTGAGAAGTAAAATCATCAATCTCAAAAAGAACGTTGAAGAGACAAAAACATCCACATTAGTTATAGAGAATGAAGAGAAGCACTCTAGGTTGCTAGAAAAGAAAAATGAAGAAAATAGAAAGAGTTATGCAAAAGTACTCAAAGGAAAGAATCATGGTAAACCAGAATCTAAGAAAACTATTGAAGATATATCTTCAAGAATACCATCCATGTTCAAGCCACAAAGAAGATTCAATCATGATCATGATCAGTCACGACAAAAATTCAGAAGGACTACACCACAAAGAAGATCATTCACTCCCAGGTATGCAAATTTATTTTTTGGTCATTATTTAATTGTATTAATTTTGGACATAAGGTTGCAGATTGCATGGATTCTAAAACGAATGTTCAAGCAAGAAGTGCCTATGTGGCCCCATGGAACATTGAATGTTACAAATGTCATAACTATGGACACATAGCTAGTGATTGTAGAAGCATGATCAATACTTCCATGAAAGAGAACACTGATATCAGATATAAGAAAGTATGAATGAGAAAACAATAATAACAGGTGAACAAAGATCAGGTACCAGAGATCGCAAGATTGGAAATAAAACGAGATGAAGAAAATTCTATAGAGAAAAAGAAAGATGTCAGATACAGAAAGGTTTGGAAAATAACTGAAAGAAAATAAGGACATGTAAATAAGGAACAGGTTCAAGATATTGTACTTTCAAGCATTGTAGTGAAATATGAATCCACAGACAGAAAGAAAGAAGTCGGAGCTCAGAGATATGATGAATATACCAATGAATAAGATGATGAATACACATTAGAGAAAGAATTGTTCTGTGCCATACGGCTTAGAGACTCCCAGGTAATATGAATATTAGATAGGGGAAGTTTATGTGGTAGCTGAGACAAACCATAAAACCATCCTTCGAGAAGCTTGCAGAATTTGAGTAGACAGATTCAGTGCATTCAGTTAGCAGAAGTACAATATGATATATTAATTAGTTATAGTAATACTTCATGATAGTACAAAGATAAATGGGTCAACATTATGGACAATGTGGAGTAGAGTCTTGGACAATATGGACATAGATGGATTCTTAAGAACTGATCTGAAAATAGAAGGCTGACTTGTTATGCTATGCAAACACCCTCTACTTCATTAAAATAAACTTTATAGGACCTTGCTTCATGTATTAAAAATATGCAAGATAGATTATGTGTTAAGTTCATGCTTCTTCCTTTAAGTGTTCATGTGTGAGGCAATGTTCTTTTGAATGGTTATATATGTGCTTTAAACAAATACCCAACAAATGTAAGTTGCAGCAAATAAACCATCAAACTCACAACAATAACAACATGATAAAGGAGTTCACCCGCCCTTCGGGCTACATCTCCTTGAGCCTCCATCAATGGACTTGGATCTCTGGGATTAATTAGTCAAAAGTTATTTTACAAGATCTTGCTCAACTTCAATGGAAAAACAGACTGTATCATTGAGATCGGAACACATAAAAACCCCAAAAATGACTAATAGAACTCTGAAAACGGATCATGGCTCATCCAGGCATGACCTCTTCTACATGTGGCCATAAGCTTCATTGAGCTTCTCTTTGGAAAAAACACCTATAAAAGTCCTCAAAAGCCTCTAAAACCTGTCCCAATGTGTTCAGAGCATAACAATTAGCCAAAAATGACTATCCAGTCACAGAAAACAAACTTGGACTCACCAAAACATGACCTCAATCAATGAGGGCTTCAAGCTCCTTGGAGCTTCCTGAAACTTCAATGGTGAAAAACCTACAAAAGAAGTCTTCAAATGGCTGTGAAAACAATGCCAATGGATTTAGGACGTCCAAAAACCCCTAGCTGGGCTTTTACAACACCTCATTTGGCCAAAAAATGAGTAATATAGGCCTCCTGCCATTCTCTTCCTTCAAGCTTGCTGGCTCTGGTTCGTCAAAATGCACCTTTGTGTGCTTGAACCTAGAACACGCTCCAAATTCATGCTAAAACCTAGCACACACGCACAACCGCATAACTGTACAAACTGTAGGACGGTTAGGGCACCTCCAGCCCCTAACCGCCAAGGCCCTGGGCACATGGGTCATAGGACCGCGTGTATTGGCAAAAAGGAGCTAACGGTCAAAACCGTTTGAAACCGCCCCGTGCTCTGGTTGTGGTCACATGGCACAATGAAATAGAACCATAGGCTAAACATTTAAATTCAAAACCTGCACGCATATGGTGTACAAGGGTCATATGGTTGAAACATAGAAAACCGCGGGCTTTAACATTTGTATTACCCCGTGCACATACCAACAAAGAGTATGGTCGTATGTAATGTAATAGAACCATGGGTTGGGGCTAAGCCCCGGCCTGCCCCCCCGCCATATCAGCCACAATTCAAACTTAAATATATTAAAAAGCATATGGTTAACAAGAACCATCGCATGGTATAGTGGTCGGGCGGACTTTATTAAAACGCTTGGCCAGTGGGGAGGTCCACGGTTCGAATCTGGTGGACTATACAACATTTTGAACAACAAAAAAATAGACCAATAGCCAATAAAGGGGTGCCACTTGGCAGCCCATGACTGGGCCACGTGGCACCTTACCATTAACCAAAATGATGCCACGTGTCGAAGTGCCATTCGCCCAAATCTGTCAATATGAAATTTCCACATCATCAACTGCCATGTCATCATATGGTCACCACATCAGCATGTGCGGACTCTGCCATGTCAACCTACACAGACTGTACGGACTGCACAATCAGCGTCCATTTTTTTTCCTTGTTTGACGATTCAGACAGATCGCGATATCTCTCGCTCCCGACGTCCGTTTGAGATGAAACAAATTGCGTTGGGTTCGTGATGACGAGGGCTATGCTCTCGTTTGTTTTGAGGCAATTATGAGAACATTTATTTTTGAGCTAAAATTTGACCCCTGGTCTAGATTTTGATCACGCCTTCCCACTGAAAGGCTTTTGGACCCACAAAATCTTATGATCATCTGTCTGAGCATCAATACTCTTCTGCTTTCAAGTTCTATCAACTGATTCTACTTGAAAAGTCTTTTCGACAATCACCTGAATACTTTGACATGCCTTGCACTGCCACTGAATATGTCCTTCAACTGCTGTTCTCTGGCTGCTACTGACCCACTGCTCTCTCTGTGCTTGGAATACTGCCAATCTTCCCACTGAGAATCAAGTCCCTCTTTTGAACTCTTTGACGCCAACATAATCATCTCTCCAATGGCTGCAAAAACTTCCTGCAACATCTTGTCACAAGCTAAGAAAACCATCAATCTTGAAAACAAATCATACAAGACTGAAAAATGATGCCAACAAAGTTTTTTTGCTCTTCAAACAAACTGTCGCATCTTGTACTTCATCAAAGCACATGGTGTTTTCTTGTATCTCAGTGTACTCAAAATCAACTTACAAGCCAACAAACACCATGGACTAAACATAAATCGAAAAAACACGATCGACACAACATAGTCGTCAGAAAATCATCGACACCAGTCGAGACTCATTTGAAACATATCGACCTTCCCAAAATGACAAGTCGACAAACATGATTTACAATCATGAATAATTCATGATGAACCATCACCAGGTTCTCTGCTTACACATACATAAAAACAAATGCATGTGCATGACTCTTCAACTCTCCTTCCAGTACAAACATAAGTACATAAACCCAAAACATGTGGGTACATAAGAGTTGAAATGAAAAAGATAAATGGCTGTAACAAGTAAACATCATATCCATCTTTTACATCCTCTTGGCGAAGTTGTGCAACAACAAGAATGCCTTCAAACGAATTGCATTCACATGCAACTTGCATCATACAAGTTGTGATAAACTGCTACAACTTATCATGCTTCCCATAAATGCACACATAACGCTGAAAAGTGAATTTACAACAGAAAAAATGCAAGCCTTACTTGCGCAAGAAATCCAACCATTTCTTACCAAGCCAACTCAATGGTGACTTTTTCTACTGAACATCGTCCTCTTGTGAATCATCTTGACTCACATCGATGATGGAATCTCCACTTCCATTCTTGCCAATCTCTTTATCCATCTGCTTCTTGTGCTGTGGATGAGTAGTTGGGTGCAACGTCCAACATTGGTCAATAAGATGACCCCACTTCTGACAATGAGTGCAAATCTTTTGCATCCTCTTTTCACGTTGTCTTTGCTTATAAAGTTTCTTGAAATCGACCAATCTTTTCCAACATTTTGAAACATGATACAATATGTACATGGATTCTTTCTTCCATTTTTACATACAAATTTATCATGCTTAACATAATCAAAAGCAACTGAGTGATAAGCAGAATTATACCTTGAACATTCACCTTTATCACCTCTTTGAGGAGGTGAATCTGAAGAGTTACAAGCTCTCCTTTGAAGACCATCAACAATGTTCTTCTCCTCATCACTGTCACAACTCTTTTGTTTCACACATTTGCATTCATCTTGAATACAAGCCTTACATGCTGGAGGGATTGAACTTTCAACAAAAGTTCTTGAACTTTCACCTTTAAAGCCTTCTTGAGGAGGTGAACTTGAAACAAAGTTTGTGCTTGGAACTTTTTCCCTTGTCTCCTCGACTTTAGAATTTGCTCCATCTTTTCGTTCATATCCAAGACCACAATACTTGGGTCTCTCCTCAACAACAATAGGCTCAACAATGCCTTGTGCATGCTTGCCCAAACCTCTACCTTCATAGCCCATTTTTAACAATAACTTGGACCGTATTCCTCTTGTGTGATTTTCAAAAACACCAAAACTTTTATCTTGAGAGGAATTAGAAGATAAACTAACATTGCATACCTTATGTTCATGCATGTACTTGGTAAGGGTTTCCTTTGCCTCATGGAGTTGAATCTCCATCTCATGCAACTTTTCAAGAAGCTGTTCTTTCTCCTTCTTCATGGCCATCAACTGCTCTTCAAGGGCAATGCTCTCATTTCTGTCTTCACACATCTCTTTCATCAAATCTCTCATAGTTAGAATCTCTTCTTTGTCAAAGAATTTAGATAATGAAGATGTATGAGAACTATCAATTCTTGAAGCTTCCTCCATCCTTGCAAGATATCAAACTTCAACACAAAACTTGCACAATACCAACAGCTAAATCTCAAGCTATCAATGGCAAACACATGAGAAAAACAAACTATGCTCTGATACCACCACTCCAAAAATAGAAGGCTGACTTGTTATGCTATGCAAACACCCTCTACTTCATTAAAATAAACTTTACAGGACCTTGCTTCATGTATTAAAAATATGCAAGATAGATTATGTGTTAAGTTCATGCTTCTTCCTTTAAGTGTTCATGTGTGAGGCAATGTTCTTTTAAATGGTTATATATGTGCTTTAAACAAATACCCAACAAATGTAACTTGCAGCAAATAAACCATCAAACTCACAACAATAACAACATGATAAAGGAGTTCACCCCCCCCTTCGGGCTACATCTCCTTGAGCCTCCATCAATGGACTTGGCTCTCTGGGATTAATTAGTCAAAAGTTATTTTACAATATGCTGCTCAACTTCAATGGAAAAAAATACTGTATCATTGAGATCAAAACACATAAAAACCCCAAAAATGACTAATAGAACTCTGAAAACGGATCATGGCTCATCCGGGCATGACCTCTTTTACATGTGGCCATAAGCTTCACTGAGCTTCTCTTTGGAAAAAACACCTGTAAAAGTCCTCAAAAGCCTCTGAAACCTGTCCCAATGTGTTCAGAGCATAACAATTAGCCAAAAATGACTATTCAGTCACAAAAAACAAACTTGGACTCACCAAAACATGACCTCAAACAATGAGGGCTTCAAGCTCCCTGGAGCTTCCTGAAACTTCAATGGTGAAAAACCTGCAAAATAAGTCTTCAAATGGCTGTGAAAACAGTGCCAATGGATTCAAGACGTCCAAAAACCCCTAGCTGGGCTTTTACGACACCTCATTCGGCCAAAAAATGAGTAAGATAGGCCTCTTGCCATTCTCTTCCTTCAAGCTTGCTGGCTCTAGTTCGCCAAAATGCACCTCTGTGTGCTTGAACCCAGAACACGCTCCAAATTCATGCTAAAACCTAGCGCACGCACACGATCGCATAACTGTGCAAACTGTAGGACGGTTAGGGCGCCTCCAGCCCCTAACCACCAAGGCCCTGGGCACATGGGTCATAGGACCGTGCATATTGGCAAAAAGGAGCTAACGGTCAAAACCGTTTGAAAATAACTGAAAGAAAATAAGGACAGGTAAATAAGGAACAGGTTCAAGATATTGTACTTTCAAGCATTGTAGTGAAATATGAATCTACAAACAGAAAGAAAGAAGTCAGAGCTCAGAGATATGATGAATATACCAATGAAGAAGATGATGAATACACATTAGAGAAAGAATTGTTCTGTGCCATACGACTTAGAGACTCCCAGGTAATATGAATATTAGATAGGGGGAGTTTATGTGGTAGCTGAGACAAACCATAAAACCATCCTTCAAGAAGCTTGCAGAATTTGAGTAGACAGATTCAGTGCATTCAGTTAGCAGAAGTACAATATGATATATTAATCAGTTATAGTAATACTTCATGATAGTACAAAGATAAATGGGTCAACATTATGGACAGTGTGGAGTAGAGTCTTGAACAATATGGACATAGATGGATTCTTAAGAACACTTAGAAGGTTTGGACAGATATATGACAGTAGACGAGATCATAGATTCATATATTGGTTCAGAGCATGGTTCAGAGACAAATGAACATTATCAGGAAATGGCTCGAACAATGCTAATGGATTCAAAATTGATGAAATTTTTTTGGACACATGCAGTGCATACAACACTTCACATTCAAAATAGAGTAATTCTCAGAAAGAACATTGAAAAAAATTCCTACAAGCTATGGAAAGGAAGACCAAAAAATGTGAAGCACTTCAGAGTATTTGGAAGCAAATGCTACATCAAAAGAGAAGATAACATAATGGGAAAGTTTGACTCTTGTGTGGACAAAGGAGTACTTGTAGGTTACTCAAGTACAAGGAAAACATACAAGTTTTACAATCCAAGGATGAAAAAAGTTGTGGAAAGAATCAATGTAACAATTGATAAAACAGGTGGAGAAGAATTAAAGGAAGAAGAAAATGAATCAATGGAACAAATTTACGAATAAGAAGCAAAAGATGAAGAATAAGTATACATTGAACAACCAAAAATATTTCAGTTGTCAGAGAACGCAGATTACGTGTGCAAATTGAAGAAGGCCTTGTATGGTCTAAAACAGGCTCTTAGAGCATGGTGCTATAGACTAGATAAATATCTACAACATGCAGGGTTCAAAAAAGGAAGTGCAGAGAACAACCTCTACATCAAGGTAACTCAAGATAACATTTTAATAATTGAATTTTATGTTGATGCTATTATTTTTGGAAGCAATGATGACTGGTTAAGCCAAAAATTTGCAAAGGATATGAAGAATGAATTTGAAATTTCATTACTCAAAGAACTATCCTTCTTTCTGGGTCTTCAGATACGTCAAAACAACCAAGGAATTTTTATTTCTCAAACTGAGTATACCAGAGAAAAGCTAAAGAGGTTCAGAATGGAATATTGCAAACCAGTTACCACTCCTATGCAAACTAGTTTCAAGTTCAACAAAGATGACGATTCAAAGTCTACAAACCAGAGTAATACATGTCAATGATTGGTAGCTTACTATATACAATAACATCCAAACCAGATGTAATGCAGGAAGTTGGACAGGTGTCATGATTTCAGGCAGCTCCAACGGAATCACATGTCTTAGCAATGAAGAGGATTTTTAGATATCTCAAAGGAACATAAGAGTTTGGATTATGGTATCCAGAAGGAAAGGATCTATCACTTATTGCCTACATAGATGCATATTGGGAAGGTTGCATTGATGATCGATGAAGCACTAATGGAGCAACGTTCTACTTGGGTGAGTGTTTAGTATCAAGGTTAAGAAAAAAAAATCACCAGTATCCTTATCTATAGCCGAGGCAAAGTATATTGCCGCAGAATCATGTTGGACACAGGTTCTATGGATGAAAAAAACTCTGATAGATATACAGGTTGAGTATGATGATCCCATTCCAATCTATTGTGATAATACAAGAACCATCAGTATCTCAAATAACCCAGTGATGCACTCCAAGACGAAACACATTACAATAAAGGATCACTTTCTACGGGAACAAGTTACAGAGAAGAAAATCAAAGTTGAATATGTGGGAACAAAAGATAAAGTGTCAGACATGTTTACGAAACTGCTTCCAAGGGAAGCCTTTGAGTATTTTGCCAAAGACTCGGAGTAATTTCTACTCCAAAATGAATGATTTTGAATGTTTATATTATATGTCTTAAATTTACATGAGGAAGCACCATAAAGAGGACAAATCAGGATGGAAGATCCGTTTCAGGAAGAGTTCAGTCAGGGGGAGTATCCCCAAGGACAGTTCAGTTAGGGGGAGCAACCCCTGATGAAAATATAACTTTTCCATTGAAGACAAAGGGGGAGAGATTTATCATATGCAAAGGTAAATTCAAAGGTAAAGGTAAAGGTGGAACATGAGTGACATGAATTCAATATTGCATAAGAGTTTTTCCATCAATGCCAAAGGGGGATATTGTTGATTAATTGGGTTGGTTGTCATTGATGTCAACCCTTGAACAAAGTTCTGTAGCGAATTCCAGTAACAAAAAAGGTTTGGGTAATGGACCCACGTTTGTTTGATGGATAATGGTATGATATTTGATATATTTGTAGGTAAGACTATTCCATATGGATAGTAAATGTCATTCCATTTCCAATGGTATGTGGAACGTCACATAACTCCTCACGGTTAGAGAGTTATGGCCATGTGAAGTTGGAGAAAGGTTTGGGTAATGGAACCAAGTTTGTTTGATAGATATTGGTATGCGTTTTGATATATTTGCAGGTACTAATATTCTATATGGATAATACATTTCATTCCATTTCCGGTGGTATGTGGAACATCACATAACTCCTCACGATAGAGAGTTATGGCCATGTGAAGTTGGAGAACCCTCATGAGTCATCTAGAAGCCCCAAAAGGTCAAAGTAGTCAAAGTGGTTTAAGATATTTTAGAAGGTAAATAATAAAGTGAAGTGATGAGTGTAATATAAGTCAAAGTGAATACAAAATAAATTATTTAAATAATAAAGTTAATGGAGAAATTACTAAGTGGACAAGTGGTTAGAAGTGGGTTAGCCCTAAAATAAGGTAAGGGGTTTAAGATGGTTAGAAGGTAACCCCTTGAGGTAAAGTGAAGTGATGAATGTACTATAAGTCAAAGTGGATACAAAATAAATTATTTAAATAATAAAGTTAATGGAGAAATTACTAAGTGGACAAGTAGTTAGAAGTGGGTTAACCCTAAAATAAGGAAAGTAGGTTAAGATGGTTAAAAGGTAACCCCTTGAGGAAGCTACATGAAAGTATAAATAAGAGGCAATGCTCTCTCATTTTAATAACACTTGAGCATATTTAATATCTAAAGGTGACTGAGGTAACCGAAGGATATATAAGCCAAATTTCAGAGGGAAGGTGAAGTAAAGAAGGCTGAAATTCAAGGGAGGATAAATTCTTTTGATGATGCTTTCTAAGGTATGTTATTTACAGGTCATCTCACCATTTTAGCAATAATGTTTTTTATAGAATGATTCAGACCGCGAAATTGGGAGGAAATTGAGGAAACATATCCAAGTAGCTATGATACAAATCTCATCTTGTGGTTCGTTGTATTTTTGGAGTTACATGCCGTGGAAAATAGGGTTTGTGGCTAGTCCTGAAACTAGTCTAAAACATGTGTTTCAGGTAAAAACATCATAACTTATTCATAACATATCCAAATTTAGTAATACCAAATGTATTGGTTAGAGTACATTCTGTATTATTTTGTGTACAATTTTCAGATCCATACAACAAATATTCCATGCGGGGCACACTTTACAAGTTCACTCTCTAGAATAAGCCAAAATTCAACAAGGTAGGCCATTTTTTCTATAACTCCTTTTCTAAGAGGTTCCAAGCAGTGAAACATTGTGTACTATTTTCAGATATTTGTTCATTATAGGTACATAGTTACGATTATTTCAAGTTAGAATGGTTGATTAATCCAAAATTAGTCACGTGAGACTAAAGTAAAGTTTGATGAAAATTCTAGTCTCTTGTTGTTAAAGTTAAAGAAGGTTTGCAGGTATGTGATTATATACACCGGGTCTATTACAAAGTTACAAATCATATTTGAATGATGAAATTGACGAGGGATTTTGGTTGAGGTACATGTTGGGTACATGGTTGAGACAAGTAGTTGATGAGTTGGCACATACATGAGGTGTATAGTTGATGATGTTGGTACATCTTGATGAGTCATAGTTTATGTGTATTTGATGCATGATTGGTACATCTTTGGTGCATGGTTGATGAAATCGTTGATGGTACAGGTTGAGGTACATGTTGGTGCATGGTTGATGCACTTGTTTAAGGTACAGGTTGATTACATGTTGTTTGGTACATGTTGATGCATAGTTGATGCACTTGTTTATGGTACAAGTTGATTGGTACATGTTTACAACAATATATCTCACAGTGATAGTGTGACAATGGTTCCATCATTCTACTTATATTTCAGAGCGGTTGGACAGGGCAAGGACAGGTGGTTGTATCCACCTTTCGGTAGTATCTGAAGAACATAGGGGGTTGTAGGCTCCTTCTAGTTGTAGCTAGAGAATTGGGGAGTTGGAGCTTCCCTCAGGTTGTTGCCTGAGAAACTAGGGGGTTGGAGGGTCCTTCCAGTTGCAGCTGGAAAACAAAGGAATTTGGTGCTTCCAATGAATGTAATTCTTAAAGACATATAAGAAAAAACATTCCATGGTTTTCTCCTGCTTCGGGTTTCCACGTAAAAACATTGGTGTACTGTGTATGTGTATGATTTCTAATTTGTTCATTGTTTATTTACTTTGCAACTATTGGATGATAATGCTAATTGATATAACACTTGAATTTGTGGTTAAAAAATATTGAATTACGCTATTACTGATTCACCCCACCCCTTAGTAATCCAACAAATGGGAGATTCAATGCTTGTTATTGACTAGTCCCTTCATAAAGTCAAAGTGGAAAATGTTTGTTTTGGTCCATTACTCCATGATATTCTGGAAACTTTTCAATATTTTGATTGGCTCTCTTTCAAACACATCTTCAGAGAGCTCAACATTAAAGTGGACGAATTTTCAAAGGATGCATCTTACTAGAGCCTTTGGATTTTATTAATTTGTTGATAGAACAAAATTGGAATCGATGGAATTTCGTGTCTAAAGATTTGTAGAAGGACAATAGTGTGTAGTTTCATAATTCTTTTGTGATTTTATAGTTAATTCTTGGAATGAATGTAAGAATCTATGAAGCCTTTTTTGGGAAAAGATGGATAAGAGAGAATATGTTTTTTTTACATAATGTATATGAGAAGAAAGTAGAAATGATATTTTGGAAAAAGTGGATAAGAGAGAATAAGTTTTTTTTTACATAATGTATATGGGAAGAAAGTAGAAATGACATTTAAATTTTTTTTTGCAATATCACCACTCATGAATACAAGATTTTTTCTTTGAAAAAAATTATCAATACATAAATAATAATATAAATACATATAAAATAATAATATAAATACATATATGTATTGATATATATTTTTAACATAACAAAAAAATAAATAATAAAAAAACAAATTTATTATATATTCATAATAATTCCCCCGTAAAATTAATACATTTCTATATAATAATTATATATAATAGATCATATCATATAATTATTCTAAATTATATATTTATTCTTATATATTATATAATTATTTTTTATTTAATATTTCATATAATAATAATTATATGTGTGTGTCATTAGTGAGGAAAGGTGGAAAATGATGTCCATCTACATATATCAATCACTTTTACTAATATGATTATGCTAATTATTAACATAGGCGTCATTAGTGAGGAAAGGTGGAAATTGACATCCATCTACATATATCAGTCACTTTTACTATTATGATTATGCTAATTGACAACCTACCTAAAAAAAACTTAAATTTGCAAATTTAAAATATAAATAAATATAAAAACCATAAATAAAAATTATGCAAAAATCCAAAATACATTTATAATATTAAAAAACTAATTATTTAAAGTTATAAATTTATTATATTATATTAATAATGATGGTGATACAATGTATCCATATTATTTAAATATATTAGTAATAACACCTCTATATAATAAATGTGTTATTAAATAAATAAATGTCAATTTTCACCTTTCCACACTAATAACACCAATCAAACTATATCAACCACTACTTTTACTAATATGGTTTTACTAATAACTATCCTCTGAACACAATAATATCAAGAAAAAAAGTTGACCACACATCTATTTTCTTAGTTTTCCTTAAAGAAAGGGTATGTCAACCATGTTATTCAGACTTAAATGGGATAGCGACAATCAACAGTGTTATGCCAAGGGCTCTTATAGAAGTCACACCACTTCCCAATATATTTCTTTGTCTTTCCATTGTCCTTCTTTGCTTGCATCTTGGACTGGTTGTCCTAAGGTTTCCCATCTTTTCTTTGTCCTTTTTTCTACAGGTTGGGGATGCCCTTTCCTTGCTTTTGCTGTGAGGGGTTCCTGCACCCAAAATGTCACGTCTTTTGGTTCATCTTCTTCTCTATTTTGACGGCATAACGATAGGCCATGCCCAAAAATGAGATGTCCAAAAAATCCATTTATGTCTTGATGTATCTATGCAGACTGTTGCGGTACTTGAGCACACGATGTCACCCATTATATTTGATACCCATCTTGGTGCGCAAGGTATGGAAGACATTGGTGAACTATGGAATTGTTTGGTCTCTTTCCTACCGCAATGTGGTCCATATTGTATAGTAATGTTCCTTAATAACATCCCTAAAGGAACCCCAAGTAGGTGCAAATGAAAATAATTTGGATCCCTCTATTTCCTTTTTCTCACATAAAGTATCCCACCAATGTTTGACATGGGGGACAAAATTGAGGAGCGCAAATGTAATCTTTTCTCTATTGAAAAATTTGTGGAAAAAAAATACCATTCTATAAGGTTTAACCATTTATCTACGACATCTACATCTATTTGAAATTCAAATGTAGGAATATCAAAATTGATTTGTACCTTGAAGGGGGAGGCGTTTCTGCTTGAGGTGGATGTGTCGCTTTTCGGCATTCGTCGAAGGATTTGTGCAAAGTTTTCCATCATCTTGTTCCTTTGTCGCTTGGGGGATTCCTCGAGCAACAGTTTGAAAGGATATCCTATATCATTGTATTTTTTTTCGCTTGCCATGGATGGTTTCCTAGGTGTGCGAGAACAATTTACCTCAAGAGAAACAAGCTCGAGACCCAACTCTCTATACCTTGCCATGTCGAGGACATGCACTCAAAAATGTCAAGGAGCAGACCTCTCTGATACCACTGATCCAGATTTATGATCAGAATGAAATAAAAACACAGATTTATAATATTAAAATAGAGACATAGTTTATAAGAACAAAGATACAATAAAACTTGACTTCTATTAAATAAGAAATATGCTAAAACTGTAAAATGCAGACTGAAAATAAGCTTGCTAGAAATCTCTTAGAAGAGATGTGACGGCTATGCTCATTCGCAAGAAGATGAGTACAATGAGGCTCTAAAGGACTTTTTACAATAAACATGAATTCCAAAACCCTAGACATAAAAAAAACTAACCCTAGGAGATGAAGTGCCAAAAGTCATGTGGGTCCCATTGGGGTAAGTTAGTACATCAACTTATTGGGGTCGTAACTCTTGCATACGATCTCCATTTTGAGCGCAAAATAGCTTGTTGGAAAGGTATTTACGAGGAAATTCATTTGGGGGGATCAATTGAAGCCATTAGGTATTATTGAGGTGGCCTATCATGAGAAAAAAAAATTTAGTCCCTCAAAATGGCCCCAGAAGTTTAGGACCCGAAAAACTGCTAAAAATAATAAATCGCCAAAAAACTATTTTGATCTAGTTGGAATAGGTGGGTGGCCACTGAGATCCTATTGGATCAATTGATCCCCATTGACATAGATTTTTTGATTGCAACTACAAATTAAGAGTCCTCGCATGCTCAGACCAAGGTTGATAGAGAAACTAAATTTGGTGAACGAATCCAACACATCCAACAATGAGTTCATGATATTTTTTAGAAAGCCAACACCAAGTACAAGCAATGCCATGATCAACATTAGGTACCACACAATTTTCAGGTGGGATATAAGGTATGGTTGCATTTGGAGAAAGAGTGCCTCACAGGATCCCATCGAAATCTACTTCCACTCTAATACTAGCCTTACACCATCACCAAGGCTATGGGTGGGCATAATTTTGAATTAAGTATTCCCTCTTTCCTTGGTTTGCACTGCATATTTAATGTCAAACTGCTTCGACCATATTTTTCACCTCTCCTGGACACTTCGGATGTGGCCGAGCACATGGCCCCTATAGAACTAAATCATGACTTCATTGAGTAGTAAATATTTGATTGGATCATAGACACCAAGATGAATGGTACCCACCAACAAAACATCCAACTCTATCAAGTCATCAAAGAAGGGAAGCTTCTTCATTAGGGAAAGTGGCTCACCAGGAGTTAGATTCGACAAATGTTTCCCAATTCGATGGAGTAAATTGATGCAATGGGGAGCATTGCTTTCTAAGGGGTGAGGAATGATCTAGGTGGGTACTGGTGGCACCCACCTGTTCCACTAATTCAAAAATCGTTCCATGTCGTGGCATCTTTTCTAGAGTTTTTCAGGTCCCAAATTTTCTGGGTTATTTTGAGGCCCTAAATTTTTTTTTTTTGGCCATTTGGAATCTGTACTTCTCATATATACCTTTTGAATGGGCTATTGATCACCCCAAATGGAGATTGCATGCAAAATTTACATCCTCGAAAAGTTGATGTATCAACTAACCACATCAAGGCCACAAACCTTTTGGCGTTTCATCTTTTATGGTTACGATTTTGGATGTTTAGGGTTTTCTCATTAATGCTTTAGGTTAAAAGGCCTTTTTGGTCTCTTTTTAATCAAATTCTTACAAATGAGCATAGCCGAAACATCTCTCTCTTCAGGGATAATCTACCACCATGGATAAGCTACAATGTGTTGTATTCCATTCATTAATATAATCAAATTTTAACTATATTACTTTGTTTCTTGCAATATCTTTATGTGTTTCCTGATTATACCTCTTTGTTCATGTCATTATCAATATAATCCATAGTAGATCTTGGGGAAGTTAAGGTATCCAACCAAGTTTCTGTCACTCACTTCATCTTCGTGGACGATGTGCTTTGTTTCACTCGGGGGACTTTGCAATACTTTTGTTTGTTGAAAGAAGTTGTAGACTTATACAACAAATCTACCGCTATGGAAATTAACCAAGATAAATAATTTCTCATCCCATGGATTTTGTATGAATATAATCTTAGTCGTTTAGTCAATCTTCTCCCTTTTCTGAGAAAATAGTTGGACTTCGGTTTTAAATACTTAGTTTTCTTTTCTAAACCAAATGGGTATAAGTTTTTAGACTGGACGCGGTTGTATTAAAAAGTCAAAGCGTGCATTACCCTTTGGGTTAAGAGGCTTCTCTCAGGAGGGGGATGTTGTTATCAGACAAATCGGTAAGTATGGACACAGACAAATATCCCTAACTTCAACAAGAATCTATAACAAAACAGAGAAGAATACAAGCTTCTCCTTAGATTTCATTGTAATGTAAACTAGTTCAGAGAGGGAGAAATGACATACCATTTAAACTTCGTTTGATCCTCTCTAGTATCATCCTTGCTCCATATTTATATTCATGGGATGTTGAACCTGTTAAGAAGAAAAAACCAACAAAGAGAGAGAACAACAATATATATATTCCAATGAAGCCTATGCATACGATCAAGGAGTTATAAAATAAAAGTAGAGACACCTTTATATGGAAGAAATGTATCACTGCATTATATTGATGAAAGTGGAGAATACAGCCTATGCCTTGACATTTCAAGGTCCCTTCTAATGGCCCTTTTCTTCGACACACACACTTTTTCTCCAATGATTTTGATGAAGAGTATTCACAACCTGACTTGGAAAGCCAAAGAAAAGTTATCACAAGTACAATTTTCAACAAAATTATTCATGCATAAGCCAACCTAGCCTTTCCCATGAGAGATACCTCTTTATATAGGGTGAAAGAGGGATGGATAAGGATGATCCCACTAAATCAAGGAAGAGAGTAAGATCCAAACCAATCAGAGACCACCTCATCTTCTAGAAGATTCCCTTCTAAAACTTTTTTGAATTTCACCTTTTCCCTTTGTTTGAGCATCATCGTACCCTAAGAAAAGGCAGTTTGTGTCAACGCCATAGTCCAATTTGGTGTAGCATGCGACAATCAAGAATCTTCACACCCCAAGCATTTAGCAGGGTGCGACGATCTCCTTTGATATGGTTTTTAAGAAAATGAAGATGATTCATTTTCTCATGGAGAAAGTCTCATTTTAGTAGCTTTAGGGAATAGAGAAGTGATTCATACACATATCGTCATTTGATCACAGGGGTGAACAAAATAATGTGTAATAGAATACCCCTGAAAGTATGAAGTTGAAACATGTGATAGCTAAAATACTTTTTAAAATGTGTGTGTCAAAAACAAGGATCACATAGGTTGGGAACTTGCAAACAATAAAGCATATGCATAATAATATACCATTTTCTGAGGTAAGCACTCCCATAATCAGACTACAAGTGACTCTAATCATAAGTTTCAGGTGAGTCATGGCCACCAAACATACATTGTGGATCCATGTCATCATGATTCAACATAGCCACAAGAAATACACTATGGATCTATGGTCTAAAAACTCAAATTTGGAAATAGCCACGAGACATACACTATGGATCTATGTGTAAGTATAGACTTATCAATACTCCATCACAACCTAGATCGATATGGTGAGATCCAAGGTCTTCATTTCCATCGTCCTGAATTACAAATCTATCCATGTGATTATAGGTGTTGAACTCGAACATGATAGAAACCACTTGATTACCGATCATTAATGGATACTGTTAACAAGTGCGAGGGAAATCATCATTGATGTCAATGACCCCCAAGGTACTCTAGTACAATCCAACAAATTTGAATTCATGAGATGAAGTCAAGCACTCGATGGAATATTCCAATCAGGGGTCAATGATGTGAAACCACCGTTGAAAGCAAGGAAACTTGCCATTGAGGCATGCAGGTTCCAAGGTACTAAATGATTTCTAAGTCTAATTGCCAGATAATCAGTTGAAGTCGACGAGAAAAGACTCATCACAAGAGGGCCTTAATGTATCCCCCATCAATGACACGAAATATTTAACATATTTGAAGTAGATAAGAGCATAAAGTGATGCAAGAATGACTCAGGGAAGGCCGACATGGTAAGAATTTGAGGACTGCAGATGGATGACTTGATAGAAGGATTGTTTAGGTTGAAATTCTCTTGAACATATGAATGACACGACAATTGTCTTGGTAGCATTGACTCAACGAGGACCCAACATATGGACTTGTGGATGGTCAAACGAGAGACAAATGGACTTCCCAACTTAGATACAATGATGAAAAGGGGTGTCATGTTCAACAATGACTTACTGCAACTAACACAGATATAGATATACATTTCTTTCTCCCCAACATTTCTGGCGAGTACCTCTTTATTTTTATGCAAGCTTGAGGAGGATAACATATGCTTGTAATGTAAACTCATCCTTCGGATGAGTTCCTCAAAGTGTTTTTAACGAACCCTAGGAAGGAATGGGCATTTTGATGCTTATTTTATGAGTCCAAAGAAAGAAAAATCAAGGGGTTTTTCATGTTTATAGAGTCTGAAAAAAACTTAAAGAAAACTCCATAATGTCCTTTTTCGTAAGTTAGTCCGACGAGACCAAAAAATAGATAATATACTGCTCATCAGACATTTTCTTCAAATACTTTTACGATCATGAAAAGAACAAGGTCGCTCGACTATCTTTTCATGTTTAGGGAGCATCAAAAGAGCTTAAAGGAGACTCCATAGGGTTCCTTTTTCCTATTTCCATTACGAGTCCAAAAAAAGTGATAAAAGGTTACTCTATTACATTCTCATAGCTTCACGAGCATGAGAAAGAATAAATTCCATGGTCAGATTTTTTATTTTTTTTTCTGAAAAACCCTGAAAGTATATATACATCATAAAACACGTAAAAATGACCAAAAAGGGGTGATCCATATCAAAAGTCTGGTTGTCAGATATCTCATCCTGCAATATAGACACTTTGCAAAGTTCATTAGGTTTATGACATAGGTAAAAATATTTAAAAAATTAATTTAATTTGAATTTAAAATGGTAAAAGTGAATAAAATAGGTCAAAACTAGTCCATTTACCATTTCATTTGCATTTTCACCAAACTAGTGCCAAAAAACCCCCTTTTCCTCCAATTTTCAAGTGACGATTCTGGAGCACCCGGTGGACAATTTCTTGAGCCGCTTATGTGAAGTAGGTATTCTTCGTTCCCTCACTCTTTTCATGGTAAAATTTTTCAATTTAAATGGTTAAATTTTGAGTTGTGGGCAATTTTCCAAGGGACATTGCGCTTTGGGATCGTCGTAGGCCCACCCTATCGTGAACTATGATAATCCTAAATCGTCGTAGGGGTTCTACAGCTGGGGTGCAATGAATCTGCACCGTGGGAAAAAGAGCCCCTGCGAGGACCACAACTCAAAATCTAAAAAGAGGGATAGAGCTAACAAAATCTCCAATTTTCAAAATTTGATAAACTAAATCATCTTTTAATGTTGTTTGACAGGTTTTCATTGGTCATCATGCTCGAATGGAGGGAAAGAGAGAATGAGGAGGAATATTACTTTTCCAGGAATGATCTGAGCACTGCCATGGCACTCCGAGAGTGTGGATTGCTAAATTTTTTCAAAGTGCAGGGCATGAGGGCCCAATTGAGGCTATTGGAATACTTATTCTGTATGTGGGACATTAATGAGAAAGCATTTCATGTTGGGGTGCATACACTTACCCTAGAGATCGATGACATCTACTTTTTGACTAGGTTATCTTGTCGAGGATCTCGAGTGTCACTATCGGGAAGTAGAGGCGGTGGTGAACCCATGGATTATTATGTAGCACATCATTGCGTACCTGGTACAGAGAAGCATAGTGGAAAAGTTGCCATAAAGGATTTTGAAGACTTTCCTTTGAGGACTATCCTCTATACTATCACTCGAATGGTAGGGTGTGTGGCTCCTCACATGGCTTTACAGAGACATTTTCATTATGATATTGAGTATATGGAGTCCCAGGTTTTCAATTGGTGCGAGGGTATTCTTAAAAAAATGAAGAAACAATTGACAAACTGTAGTACCGGTCGATTGAAACAATTCAGGTATGGATCTATTTTGGTATCCTTCTTCCTAGAGAGGGTCCCCATTTTTCACCTACAACATGTGGAATGGGGAATACTCATTCCATAGGATTCTCGAATGAAGAGATGGGTGGATTTGATGGAACGTCATGGTCGTGTGCCAATCGTTACATATGGTCCATTTTTCTTCTAGTGGTTGAGGGATCAAATTGTCATGGTTGAGGACTATGCATATGCCGGGACTGACTTCCGTGGAGATCCCGACTTGGCATTACCTGAGGGTTCTCAGTGGGGAGAGATAAGTAAGAAGGATTTTTTTTATTATATGTTGTTTTTGGTATTTTAATTATGATTTTTTTATTTATTTATCCGAGACTAATCAAGTGTTCTCAACAATGAAGATGTGGCACTTTTCAGGCCTCCAGAATTATCTTCTATCTAGAGACATGGGGAGATAGGTGCAGTGGTGGGTCGAGGGGTGGCAATTGAGGATCTCTAGGAGATGGAAGAATATCTTGAGGGATTGACCATGAACATCCCTGATGTTACTATGGATGAGTTACCTCGGCACTACCAATGCCATATAGTTGGCATGTCGACATCCATTGGTCGAATGCTCCATCGTGTAGCACGAAAAATAATTTTTTATAGAGAGAAAAATCCTTGATGCATATGTATATAAATCCATGTGCTTCAACATTTTGACATTTTTGTCTCAGGACAAACACTTTTTGTAACTTTTGACGTTATAAGATAAAACTTCTAGTGACTTACTTGTCTTTTAAATGTGTGTTTGGATTTATAAATGGTGCAAATGTCTATATAAAACATAATTAGCCAATGCATATGTTAATGTGTTTAGATATCTAGGAATGTGTTGATATTCAATATAATCAAAATGTCTTTCCAAGAGGCAAATTCTCAAGTATACTCGTAACAATGTAGGACTTTAGATGGAATAAACATTGCTCAATTGCAACACCACTAGTTGTGAATCAAGATGTACAATAAGATGGAGGATGCCAAATGAAATGGAGTCAGTTAATAACTCAATAAATGCACTGTATTCTGCGATATTATTAGTTGCACGACCAAGGAAAACACTGTGTAGACTGATAAACTCTGTGTAGGTGCATAGATTTCCCATGCAATAGACGCTAGGTATTGAGTACTGTGACTAGCACCATCAACAAAGCCAATATAGGGTAGTGAGAATGCCGACATTTAGAAACCAAGCACAAGGCAAGGTAAGAAGCTTAAAGGAAGAACAAGAAATGACAAAAAGCACATACTAGAGTATGATACACTAAAATACAAATCACTCATGCAAAACATATTTTAAGCATAGTACTTCATTAGGTAAAGCCGATTTCCAGGTTCACCCAAAGGGATTCCATCATAATCCATTAGCTCATAAGCCCCTTTCTCCAACACACTTTTAACGATATAAGGGCCACACCATATGGGCTCAAATTTACCAGCCCCCATCAAATCACGATCTTGTTCGTAAAGGAGAAATAAATCGTCCTCAGAAAAAACATGCGGTTTGACATGTTTGTCGTATTGAGCTTTGACACGTTTTTTCTGGGTTTGTATGACTAATGTAGCATCATGGTGAGTCTCGTATAATTGCATTAAATACAAGAGATGCTCTTCTTCGGCTATGGTGTTAGGGAGAAGTTCTACATCTAGTTTCAAAGATGATATTTCACATTCAATCGACAAAATAACTTCGATACCATACACTAACTGGAAAGGTGTGAACCCTGTGGCATATTTAACAGACATCCGATAGGCCCATAATGCCAAAAAAATCATTGTGTTCCAGCTTGACTTGTGAATTCCTACCATCTGCCGAAGCATAGTGGTTAGAACTTTGTTGATTTCTTCAACTTGGCCATTGGCCTGTGGATAGTAAGGGGTTGAGTTTTCATGCTGAAGACCCAACTTATCGGTAAGCTCAGACATCATGAAATTGCAAAAATGGTTTCCATGGTTAGTGACGATGGATTGAGGGACACCAAGCCTAGTGACGATATGATTGAATATGAAAAACGTTGTAGGTTTCCTAGTATTATCAAATTTAGGCATCACCTCGGCCCATTTAGTGAAATAATCCACAACTACAATAATGTATTCATACCCCTCGACCGAGTCAGGGTTACATGTCATGAATTCAATGCCCCATTTAGCGAATGGACCTACGGAAACTACAGAATAAAGAGGAGCAGGATGTGATTGAATCTTATTGTTATATGTTTGACAAGCATGGCCTTTCTGAACGACAATAATGCAATCCTTAAACAACAAAGGCCAGAAGTAACCATCTCGTAAGATATTTTGGGCAGTGGCATACCCAGACATATGACTGCCACATGCTCTAGAATGACATTAGTTTAAATCTTTCTCGGCTTCATCATAGGTTAGACATTGCCGAAATATGGAATGAATATCATGAGTGTAAAGGGTATCACCGAGGATAATATATTTGTGGGCTTGATACCGAATTTGACGACGATATACACAAGAAAGATGAGGATGAAAATTTTGGGTTTGGAGACAAGTGATAATGTCTCCATACTAGATATCGTCTGAACTAATTAGAAAGAGAGATTCATCAGGAAAAGAATCTTCTGACACAGTTTATGTCTTAGTGGAGGGAAGGTCACATATCAACTCGAAAAAAACCAATGATTTCTTTGACTTGGCTCGCTCAAACTCCTAGAGAATCACTATCCATTTGGAGTCTTTTCCTACCACAATTTTTGTTTGAGGATATGTTGCATAGGGTCGCAATCATAAATAATTGTGGTTTTGCACAATAAGATAAAATGATGAAAATGTTTAACAACTTGAATAGCTTCCAGGGCCAATTTCTGGACATGCATATATTTGGTTTCGGTGGTCATAAGACTACGACTCAAATAGTAAATAACATTTTCATCGTTTGAATCATCCTCTTGGACCAGAACCATGGCTATGGTAGAGTCCGAAGAAGCCAAGTATAAGAAATAATATTGACTGTAATAAGGGGGAAATAAAAGTGGGATATGGGTTAAGGTAAGTTTTAAAGCTTCAAAGGCTTTATTGGTAGTTTCGTCCCATACAAAATCATGGCCGTTCTTAAGAAGTCAAGTGAAACCTTTCATTAGTTTGGCATAATTGGGAATGAATCGACGTAAAAAGTTTGCCTTCCCTTGCAAGCTTTGGAGTTGGCGTATGGTAGAAGGAGGAGGAAAATTGATAATAGCTTCAACCTTTAAAGGATCCACCCTAATCCCATGCGTAGAAAAAATAAAACCGAGAAGTCTTCTAGACTCCACACAAAAAATGCATTTATGTGGATTCAATCGTATGCGATAATATTGACAATGTAATAAAATGGCTCGTAAGTGTGTTGGGTGATCTTGGTGACGCATGGAATGTGTCGGTAAGTCATCTAGGTAAGGTTGTACAATGTGCTTAATATCATGAAAAGCATAAGACATAGCGCATTGAAAAGTCGCACCAGCATTCTTGAGACCAAAAGGGAGTTTACGGTATGTGAAGGTATCCCAAGGGAAAATAAAATTAGTCTTATGTTGATTTGTGGGTAAAATATTGATTTGATCATAGCTGGAGAATCCATCCATCAGAGAGAAGATTTCACTCCTGACACAATCGTCAACGATTTGTTCGACGAAAGAGGTTGGATAATTATCTTTGGGACAAGCCTAGTTAATATCCTTATAATCAACACAAACACAGATTGTTCCTTGTTTATTCGTAACTGGAATAATATTGGACACCCAATTAGTCAACAATACAGGGTAGACCAAAACCAACTTTAAGAAGTTTTTCAACTTTGAGTTTGATCGCAAAAACTTTCATGGATGAACTGGGCGAAGTATTTGTTGAACGGGTTTAGCGTCGGGGTATGTATTAATCTCATGTACAACAATATCTGGATCAATTCCAAGAATTTCTTCGTAACTCCATGAAAAAACGTCATGAAATTCTTGGAAAAGGGCCTTGTAAATTTAGATCTCATCAGAAGAACATGAGGCACTGATATGAACATTTTCCACAATTCCATGCTTAATTGAAATATCTAGAGGGATGGTAGGTGAAATATTTCCCAAGTTCCCTTCATACAGAACATCACGTGTTGGTTAAGAAACTGGGGGAATATTAATGACTGTAGATGGATTCGAAATCCGTTGGTAACTTTCAATAGTCTTGGGTTCCAGGAAGAGGATAGAACGATGATGCCCATCATCCCATGGGGTGTCTTCCATGGACATAATTTTTATGATCATTTCGCTGGTGTGGAATACCACATGAAACAGATCATGAGACGCATCTAAGAGAGAATGAGGAGAAGGAGTTGTTGATTGAATAGCTTTATATGACAATTCAATTGGACTTAAAGGCATTAGGTCACCATAACAAAGAAATTTGTCCAACCTAGGTACTATCCAAGGGTCATAAGACTCGGGGGTTTTGCCAAAACTGGTTGAAATCATGTTAATAGAAACGACAAAAGGAGGATGAACATCGGGTGGTGGAATGGGGAAAGTAACCATTAACGATTAATCCTTTAAGAGGTCCACACCGACATACTCATAACCAGGAGGTGTTTTCGCTATGAAGGGAATGTTACTAGTGCGTGAATCAGAACTAAAGAAGGCGAGTTGATCTACCATAACAACTTTACCTTGATAAGGGAAACGTATCACACGGAAAATAGTAGAAACAATTGTGTGCATAACATCGATCCAACTATGACCAAGTAAAATGTTATAATCGAGAGGTGCATCAAACACCTCAACCTCAAAAGTAACCACTTTTCCTTCTAACAAAATAGATAACAAAGGAAGAACACCATAAGGTTTAAACCCTGTACCATGAAAAGATTTTAAAGTATTGTGTGACTCGGTAATGGAAGTAGAGCCAATGACTTTCCAACAAGTGACATACATGATGCAAGTCAAAGCTCCTTCATCAACAACTGTTCGACAAATATTCTTAATTTCAATAATGACTTGTATTTGAAACGCTAATTGATGAGGGAGCCTTGGAATAAGTCAAAGATTATCAAATTCATATTGATAATATCAATTCCACCAATATCCTTTAACAGTTCCTTCCATTGAATAGGACAACTTTGAAGGACTTCGAGAGCCGACATTGTAGAAGGTGCCTATCCAAGATCTTCTACAATACTGTAGTTTTGAGCAGCATGTGCATGGGGTTTAAATGACGACTTATGAATTACGCCCTTAGGAGGCAGACTAAGAATTGTATCTAGAATAGGTTGTTCAAGATGAAGAGGGTTTTTGGGAGGTGAATTCGATGGAGGAGGTGAATCATCAACTTTCTCTTTAGAAGGAGAATAATCTTTGGTATGAGTAGCGATTGCAACTTCATTCTTCTTGGAGTCACCAACACACATAAGGACATAAGACGTGGTAGAGGGAGAAGTTTTATCATGAATAACCAATTGGGCCTACTATTGAGAAAGAAAAGGTTGTGACAAAAAGGAAGGTGTAGGAGGCGTCCCTATCCCTTATAGGAACTTAGCAAACTCTACACGTCTCGGATAATATTTCGTATAATAGTCCTCACCACAGATAAGGTAAGGATAACAAGGTTTTCACTTTTCTTTATCATCAGCAGGTTGAGTCTTGGTTTTATCAGATTGTTTATTACTTTTTTTATCCTCTTTATTCTTACCCTTCCCTTTATTTTTATTTTGTTTTTTACCGGTAGGTGTATACTAAACCGTATTGACCTTATAATTTTTACCGGGAGAGGGAGTTGGAGGAGTAGTATTTTGTACATTAGAAGTAGTATATTTGGGATTGGAATGACTGGCTTGTTTGGACTGATTCTTAGCGTGAAAAGTGCCAATCATACCATCAATAACATGGGAAGCTACTGGAGGCATTGGGGTTGTATTTGTAGATGAGTGAGGAGCATCAGGGATCAAGTCATATATGCTCTTGTTGTGAATAAACGAGATCCAAGTATTGAGAAAGAATAATTTCCTACTCTCCAATGATGACACCGCCCATGGAAACATCATGGGCTATAGGAAGGATGAGTGATTTGGTAAATCACTTAGCCAATAATTGATCAGGAAGGGGAACTTTGATTAATCATCTTCTCCTCCTCCACTCATGAATATGATTTGAAATGTGAGTAGAAGAGGATTGTTTAAATGAACTCAAAATTTTGGTTCATATCTCATATTGTATTGGTAACTGGTAATGTGTAAAGAAATACATAACTAAGGTGTTAAAGTCATCAAATAATCCTTGTGGAAATTCGATATACCATTTGGTTTCCGAACCTATAAGAGTGCGTTGGAAAAGGTGTAATCAGATGGAGTCATCCATCAAGGAGTTGGATGAACACCAAAGATGAAATGTCATGATGTGATTGCTTGGGTATTCTCTCGATCGACCATCAAAATTAGGAATGCATGATGGTAATTTGGCAGGTATAACTGACCAATAAGGAGAATGCAAAATAAGATCATTCAAAATCCTAGATAATTCTGGTAAATCCAAAGTAGTTAGAAATGACAACTTTTTGTTCACTTGAAAAAACTGGTAATTTTGAGGGGGCAATGATATAGGAATACCAGTAGGACCATAAGCAGTCTGTAAATAGTTATAGGGTCCTGTCAAATTCAGTTGTGGAGGGTTTTGAGTGAAGTAGACAACATGTGTTGGTTGATTCGGCATGCTACCTTGGAAAGGAGAATTAGACTGAAAATGTTGACCCCAGGTAGGATTTACAGATCTTGGATATGGTTTCCCGGGATTAGGGGGTACAAAATAATTTAATTGAGGATTTCCCCCCCCCCCCCAAGGGGTTGTTGATTTCTTTGGAAAGGAAAATTCCAAGGTTGATTTTTTAATCCAAGTGTATATTGCTCATAAACTGGGTTATGAATCCCAACTTGGGGTTGCCCTCCAACTTGAGGTTGACCTCCAACAGGAAGTTGAAAACCAGAAGTGACAGAATGAATTGTGCCTCCAATCTGATTGAAGCTACTTGGGCTAGGACAATTAGATCCTCCTAGTGGAGGAGGAATGCTAGGCCCTTCGGATAGAACCTGGGTAGGTGTGGGAACAAAACCACTAGCAACATTATACCCAGGTTGAACAAAAATATTAGGTCCTTTGGATGGACCCTAGGTAGGATTAACAATAGAACTATTAAGAGAGTTATACCCAGGTGGAAGTGAGGGATTTGATCTAAGAAAAAGTGGCGTTCCAATAGGACCTTGAGTTGTTACTGTACTTCCAGTAGAAACATGTGTAACTTGTGGGACCGTAGTAAAGCTAGTGAGCTAGAGAGGAAGGATTGTATGAGTACCAACCACCAACGGGTCTGAATCTATAACAACATTTATTTTCGTTCCAGTAAAATGAGCTAAAGGTACTATATAAGAAGTAGAAGTAATGGGTGTATGTAACGACATAGGTTGGTTTGGGATCATTCCTAGTTTATCAAAAATATCATGTTCCGAGGAGGTCCTCCAAAAAGAACGAACGGGAATAGAGCTAGGATTAAAAATTCCAATAGTATGAACTAGAGTTCTAAATGATTCACTCTGAAATGGTGGATCATCCACACCGGACTCCACGTAAGTTCTAGTAGGTATTCTAGTATAGTCTTCAACAACAACATCTCCTGAAGAGTTTATTCAGAGAAAAATTGGATCTTGTATAACATTCAATATCGGATTTACAAGAAGTATTGATTCTACCAATGGAGTAGAACTCTCAATCTCAGAGGACACATCGTTATTGACTACTCCTTCAGGAGAAGGACCCTCTGGTGAATTAGGAAGAAAAGGAGCGTATTATTCTTGCTCTTCTGGAGGGAACCCTTGCATCCTACATGAAGGGCAAAGGATGATGTTGGCCACCACAAAAAAAAAAAAAATCTATGGCCAACTAGAGAAACAAACAACACTTCACTAATAAAATCTAGATATAAATCATGCAAACAAACCTTCTTATTTAGAAATCACTAGTTGGTGATGAAATCCAATGTCATGAGATTAAGACAAGAAGGGGCTGTGATAAAGTGGGTGGAAATTTTACGTTGACGACTTGCTTAATGAACTTACACCCTCGTGCAAGCTCCCACACATAATCGTGGGTATACCCTCCAAGGAGCCCAAGTGAGTTTGGCCAACATCGATTCCAGGTACCATGAATACTTTCCCCTTCACAGTCACCTCATGTAAAGACTCTAAACAGATAGGATACTAAGGTTATTAATTACGAAAATGATGCCTGGGGAAGCAGTCGACAGTCCGATCCATGGACAAGGGCAGGGTATCTAAGCTCTAAATCGCCTTGAAAAGGTCTACACAGAATTTTATTCTCAACTGACCCCCAATAATATGCGCAATCTCTACACTAAGACCAACAAAGCGGGGTGAGTCACTCTGTCGTCCCTAATGCAACCTCGTGATTGACCCTTGTGTTAGAAGGGCTTCCCAGAAAAAAAAGTAGCAAGTGGATTTAATTCTCCCTATCACAAGATACTATTGTGTGTTTTGATGCTTTGGAGAGTATTCCTCACAACCTATTGAAAATTGCTATCCCTAGATAATTTTGTTGTATAAAATTTCTAGAAAATAAAAGTTACTAGATAGATTTTAAAATTACGCTGAATTTTAATGGCAGATACTTAAATAAAAAAGGAAGCAGAGAAGAAAATGATGAAGTATGTGACCTTGAACCAACAATATGAAAAGAGAGATGATATGCAATATTTTCGTTCGATGAACTCTAATTACATAAGGAAGAAGGTTTATTTTTCCAGAATACAAGAAGTTACAAAACACAATTTCTTCAATCTTCAAATGATCTTGATGCCAAACAATCAAAGTTATCAAAATTTCCATTCTTCTCCTTTTAAACAAATATTTGAATGAAAATTTTTCTTGTAAAGACTACCAATAGAAGAACAAACTTCAATTCTTTTCTTTTCAAATAAAAACATAGATCTAATTCAAAAAGAAAAAGTTGTCTACGAAGATGAATGCACTCACAAAACTATTTCCCAAACTAAACTCATAATGCAGCCAAAAATGAAAAAGTAAGAAAACTTATTTGTTTAATGCAATCAAAAATTGTTTTTTGATCAACAAAAATCCAAAACTCAAAAAAGATCAATAACAACTTATCTAGAAAGCGCTCAGAGATGAAGCCTTGAGATTATACCCTTGCAATAAGAAGTGAAATATAAAACTATGAAGCTTATGAAAAATACTCTCAATACTTGAGAAATGATCAAATTCAAGCTAAATATGCAAACCAAGATGCAAATTATCTCTCAATAGGACCAAAACTTCACCCCAAGAAATGATGATAAATCTGGGTAAAGAGGAAAAATTGACTGTCACTCCAAAAAATTTCTACAGGAATCATCGCAGGCTGCAGAAGAGCACAGTGGGACGATCAAGGATTGTCGCAGGCAATGGGACAAACACAGTGTGACATCATCACTATGGTTTTCACAAGAAGGGTGCGACGATGACTGAAAATAAGGAAAAAATGAAAAGGGGACATAGTTTCTTAATGAACTTTCAGTACCAGAGAGTTAATATGGATCACCCAAAGACTCAGAGAATGAAATTAACCCAAAAGTAGGCAAGCTAAAAGAAAAAAAGAAACAAAAGACAAAAGAGGACATTCCCCAGTATAGTCACCGATTTTTTTATCGGACAAATCGGTAAGTGTGGACATAAACTAATCTCCCTAACTTCAACAATACGCTAGAACAAAACAGAGAAGAATACAAGCTTCTCCTTATATTTCATTGTAATGTAAACTAGTTCAAAGAGGGGCAGATGAAATACCATTTAAACGTCGTTTGATCTTTGCTAGTATCTTCCTTGCTCAATCTTTAGATTCATGGGATGTTGAACCTGTTAAGAAGCATAAACCAACAAAGAGAGAGAACACCAATATATATATTCCAATGAAGCCTATGCATAAGATCAAGGAGTTATACAATAAAATTAGAGACACCTTTATAGGGAAGAAATGTGTCACTGCATTATATTGATGAAAGTGGAGAATACAACCTATGCCTTGATGTTGCAAGGTCCCTTCCAATGAACCTTTGCGTCAACTCACACACTTTTTCTCCAATGTTTTTGATGAAGATTATTCACAACCTAACTTGGAAAGTAAAAAGAAAATCTATCACAAGTACAATCTTCAGTAGAATTCTTCATGCAAAAGCCAACCTATCCTTTCCCATGAGATATCCCTCTTTATATAGGGTGAAAGAGGGATGGATGAGGATATTAGGATGATCCCACTAAATCATAGAAGTGAGTAATATCCAAACCGATCAAAGGCCACCTCATCTTCTAGAAGATTCCCTTCTAGAACTTTCATGAATTTCAACTTTTTCCCTTGTTTGAGCATCGTCGCACTCTAAGAACATGAATATTGCGGCGACATTGTAGTCCAATTTGGTGCAGCATGCAACGATCAAGCATCATCACACACCAAACATTTAGCAGGGTGCAACGATCTCCTTTGATATGGTTTTTAAGAAAAAAAAGATGATTCATTTTCTCATGGCGAAAGTCTCATTTTAGTAGCTTCAGGGAACATAGAATTGATTCATACACATATCATCGGTTGATCATAGGGGTGACCAAAATAATGTGTAGCAGACATTTAACATTCATCAAATCAGTTTTATAAAGTATCCCTGTGTACTGGATGTCAATAGTGGCAGTGCCAAAAGGAATCCTAAAAAAATAAAAATGTTAATCATCCAATTTCTTTGGTCAAGATCACAGATCTCTTGAGGCACCCCCCTTGTCAAATGAAGTCATGCAGAATTTATAAATAAACTAGGAGGGTGGGTACTAAAAAATATCTATTTGTTTTCCCTTTCATTCATATCTGAAAGATTGTGGAGGATCACCCATAACTCTTCTCTACGAGGTAAAGCCTTGAAATCAAAATACTTGTAGGATATGTCTATTGAGGAATGTTATCAATAGCTAAAAAATTCCTCCAACAATTCTTTTGTGTGGAAAGAATTGGTAACATCTTTCCCCCTAGTGGGATCATGGACTTTATGGAAGATTGGCCAAAAAGTTAAAATTTGTTAGGATCCATGGATGGGCATCGAGGAGAAATTCCAACTCTATGAAGATCTTATATGATCTCTCCATGAGGGTGGAATCTTCTCTCTCGAGGATGAAAAATTGCGGTCCATGCAGGTAAGTGGGAGGCATGGTTGGAAGACTGGTGAGGAGATAGGATTGGAGGGCCCTTTGCCGACTGAGTGGAATTCCTATATAGGAAAATTGGTCTCCAATAATCAAACTAAAGGAGAAGGAGGACGATTCCCTTTTTCGGTCCAAAAACACGAGAATAGGGGAATACACAACAAATTTGGGGTATGCTGCCATAATGAAATCCAACTTCTCGGGAAAAAAATAGTGGTGGTGGAACATCCTTTGGAAACTTCATGCATCTATGAAAAGTAAAATAACAATGTGGTTAGTCCTCAAAAACAAACTTCTTGTTGATTAATTGGGCTGGTTGTCATTGTCGATGTCAACCCTTCAAGAAAGCCCGGTAGCGAATTCTGGTAGCACAATGATTTGGGTAATGGAAACAAGTTAGTTTGATGGATAATGGTATGAGTTTTGATATATTTTTAGGTAATACTATTCCATATGGATAGTACATGTCATTCCATTTTCAGTGGTATGTAGAACACCAAATAACTCCTCATGGTTAGAGAGTTATGGCCAGGTGAAGTTGGAGAAAGGTTTGGGTAATGGACCCAAGTTTGTTTGATGGATAATGGTATGAGTTTTGATATATTTGTAGGTAAGAATATTCTAGTTGGATATTACATGTCATTCCATTTCCAGTGGTATGTGGAATTTCACATAACTCCTCACGGTTAGAGAGTTATGGCCATGTGAAGTTAGAGAACCCTCCTTAGTCATCTAGAAGCCCCAAAAGGTCAAAGTAGTCAAAGTGGTTTAAGAGATTTTAGAAGCTAAATAATAAAGTGAAGTGATGAGTGTACTATAATTCAAAGTGAATAACAAAAGAAATTATTTAAATAATAAAGTTAATGGAGAAATTACTAAGTGGTCAAGTGGTTAGAAGTGGGTTAACCCTAAAATAAGGAAAGTGGATTAAGATGGTTAAAAGGTAACCCCTTGAGGAAGCTACATGAAAGTATAAATAAGAGGAAAGGCTCTATCATTTTAAATACACTTAGAATATTGAATATATACAAGTGATAGAGTTAACCAAATGATATCTAAGTCAAATTTCAGAGGGAAGGTGAACTAAAGAAGGTCGAAATTCAAGGGAGGATAAATTCTTTTGATTATGCTTTCTAAGGTATGTTATTTACAGGTCATCTCACCATTTTCGCAATAAAATTTTTATAGTATGATTTAGATCGTGAAATTAGGAGTCCATTGAGGAAACATATCCAAGGAGCTGTGATACAAATTTCATCTTGTGGGTCATTTTATTTTTGGAGTTATAATCCGTGGAAAATAGGGTTTGTGGCTAGTCCTTAAACTAGTCTAAAACATGTGTTTCGGGTAAAAACATCATAAATTCTTCATAACAGATCCAAATTCAACCAGACCAAATGTATTGGTTATATTACAGTATTTAGTATTATGTGTACAATTTTAATATCTATAGAACAAATATTATGTGCGGGGCGTGCACTCTACAAGTTCGCTCTCTAGAATAAGCCATAATTCAACAAGGTATGCAATTTTTGCTATAACTCCTTTTCTGAGAGATTCCAAGTAGTGATGTCTGGAGGAATTGCATAAAAGACACTGAAGAAAATTGTGTACCATTTTCATATCTTTATTCATTACAGGTACATAGTTATGATTATTGCAAGTTAGGGTTTTTGACTAATCCAAAATTAGTCATGTGAGACTAAAGTAAAGTTTGATGAAAATTCTAGTCTCTTGTTGTTAAAGTTAAGGAAGTTTTGCAGGTATGTGATCTTATACACCAGTTCTATTATAGAGTTACAAATAAGAAATTGATGAGGGCTTTTGGTTGAGGTACATGTTGGGTACATGGTTGAGACAAGGTTGATGAGTTGGCACATACATGAGGTGTATAGTTGATGATGTTGGTACATATTGATGAGTCATAGTTGATGAGTAGTTGATACATGATTGGTACATAATTGGTACATGGTTTGATGCACTTGTTTATGGTACATATTGATTACAAGTTGTTTGGTATATGTTGATGCATGGTTGATGCACTTGTTTATGGTACAAGTTGATTACAGGTTGAGGTACAAGCTAATGCATGGTTGATGCATGGTTCAGGTTATTGGTATAGGTTGTTTGGTGTAGGTTGATTGGTACATGTTTACAACAGTATATCTCACAGTGATAGTGTGAAAATGGTTCTATCATTTTACTTCTACGTCAGGGTGGTTGGACGGGGCAAGGTGGTTGTAGCCACCTTCCGGTTGTAGCAGGAGAACATAGGGGATTGTAGCCTCCTTCTAGTTGTAGCTAGAGAATTGGGGAGTTGGAGCTTCTCTCAGGATTTAGCCTAAGAAATTAGGGGTTGGGGCCTCCTTCCAGTTGCAGCTAGAAAACAAAGGAAGTTGGTGCTTCCAATGAATGTAATTCTTAAAGACATATAAGAAAAAATATTTTGTGGTTTTCTCCCGCTTTGGGTTTCCACGTAAAACATTGGTGTACTGTGTATGTGTGATATTGCTCAAATTTTGTTCATTGTTTATTTACTCTGCAACTATTGGATGATAATACTACATTGATATAACACATGCATTTTATGGTGAAAACTGATTAAATTTCTCTATTATTGATTCACCCCCCCTCTCAGTAATCCAATAATTGGTATCAAAGCTAGTTCCTTCAGGAAGAAGTTTAACCACTAGAAGGAGATCATAGATTATTCTGAGAATAGAGTACCAAGGTTTAATGATCATAATGGTTTTAAGTATGAGATGTGGAGCAGAAGGACGAAAATATTTTTACATGCATAGGGACATCATATTTGGCTATCAGTTGTTATAGGATATGATAGTTCAAAAAGGGAAAAGACTGCAACCAAGAAGGAATTGAATAAGAATAAAATAATAATGATGGATTTCATCTGCGAAGGATTACCTAATCCAATAAGAGAAAAGGTTGGGAAATGTTCATCAGCCAAAGAAATTTGGGATAAGTTACATGAAATATATTCTTCACCCATCACAAATTCAGAAAATGCCAAAGAAGATAAAGATACCGATCAAGAAGAATTATGTTCACCGTGTCAAATGGATTCAAAAGATGAACAACACATAATCACTAGAGGTATGTTGTTTTTCTTTAATTTTGAAAAACATAGACATCTTGAAATATAATTCCATGAAGGAAATGAGACAGAAAAACTAATTGAAAAGAAAGAATTATGAAGAAGAATTGATTAGTTCTTTAGATGAACTAAGATAAGAAAACATGTCACTCAAGAAAGAATTGATGAAACAAAAGGAAATTTTTCACATTTTTGTAGAATCCCAATAGGTCATCAAGAAATTAAGAACTTGTATAGAAGAAGCCAGAAAGATCGAAGAAAATTTTGAATATCAAAAGAAATATTTGGAAGCCAACAAAGAAACATAGAAAGAAGAAGCATAAATGAGAGAGAAGATATTGACAGATCATCTTAAGGAAATAACTAACGATCTAAACCAGCTTGAGAAAGAGTTTGGTCAAGAAGAGAAAGGACTTGAAGAAGAAATAATCACATTAAAAATTCAGCTTGAAGAAACGAAAAGAACAGAAGAAGTCATGAATTCTTAGATAATGAAGAAATAATAAGAGGTTGAGAAGCTTGAAGAAGAAGTTGTCACATTGAGAAGTAAAATCGCCAAGCTCAACAAGAACGTTGAAGAGATAGAAACATCCACATCAGTTATAGAGAATGAAGAGAAGCACTCTAGGTTGCTAGAAAAGAAGAATTAAGAAAATAGAAAGAGTTATGCAGAAGTCCTCAAAGGAAGGAATCATGGTCAACCAAAATGTAAGAAAACTATTGAAGAAACATCTTCAAAAAGACCATCCATGTTCAAGCCAAAAATAATCTTCAATCATGATCATGATCAGTCAAGGAAAAAATTCAGAAGGACTACTCCACAAAGAAGATCATTCACTCCGAGGTATGTAAATTTATTTTATGGTCGTTGTTTTTATTGTACTAACTTTGGACAAAAGGTTGTCCATTGCAGGGATTATAAAAGAAATGTTCAAGCAAGAAATGCCTATGTGGCGCTATGTAACATTGAATGTTACAAGTTTCATAACTATGGACACATAGATAGTGATTGTAGAAGCATGATCAATACTTCCATGAAAGAGAACACTAATATCAAATGTAAGAAAGTATGGATAAGAAAACATGAAGAACATGTGAACAAAGATCAGGTCCCATAGATCGCAAGATTGACAATAAAATGAGATGAAGAAAATTCTATAGAGAAAAAGAAAGATGTCATATACAGAAAGGTTTGGAAAACAACTGAAAGAAAAGAAGGACAAGTAAATAAGGAATAGGTTCAAGAGATTGTACATTCAAGCATTGTAGTGAAATATGAATCCACAGATAGAAATAAGGAAGTTAAAGCTCAGAGAGATGATGAATCTACCAATGAAGATGATGATGAATACACATCAGAGAAATAATTGTTCTCAGCCATCCGGCTTAGAGACTCCCAAGTAACATGAATATTAGACATGGGCAGTCTATGTGATAGTTGTGAGAGACCAAAGAACCATCATTCGAGCAACTTGTAGATCTTGAATAGACAGATCTAGAGTAGTCAATTAGCAAAAATACAATCAATTGTAGTAGTGAATACTTCATGATAGTACAGTGATAAATGGGTCAACATTATGGACAGTGTGCAGTAGAGTCTTAGGCAGTATGGACATAGATGGATTCATAAGAACACTTACCAGGTTTGGACAGATATATGACAGTGTACGAGAGCATGGATTCATAGATTGGTTCAGAGAGTGGTTCAGAGACGAAGGAGCATTATTATAATGGATGATAATTACACAAGAAATGGCTCGAACAATGCTAATGGATTCAAAATTGACACATATTTTTTGGACACATGCAGTGCATACAAGAATTCACATTCAAAATAGAGTAATGCTCAGAAACAACAATGAAAATAATTCCTACGAAATATGGAAAGGAAGACCAACAAATGTGAAGCACCTCAGAGTATTTGGAAGAAAATGCTACATCAAAAGAGAATATGGCAGGATGGGAAAGTTTGACTCTTGTGTGGACAAATGAGTTCTTGTTGGTTACTTAAGTACAAGGAAAGAATACAAGTGTTACAATCATAGGTTGAACAAAGTTTTGGAAAACTTCAATGTAACAATTGATGAAATAGGTGGACACAAATTAAAGGAAGAAGAAAATGAATCAATGGAACAAATTTGCGAAGAAGAAGCATAACTTGAAGAAAAAGTCTACATCAAACAACCAAAAGTATTTTAGTTGTCAGAGAATGAAAATTAGGTGTGAAAATTGAAGAAGGTGGTCTAAAACATGCCCCTAGAGCATGGTACTCTAGACTGAATAAATATATACAACAAGCAGGGTTCAGAAAAGGAAGTGCATACAACAACCTCTACATCAAGGTAACTCAAGATAATATTTTATTAATTGAAGTTTATGTTGATGATATTTTTTTTGGAAGTACTAATGACAGGTTAAGATAGAAACTTGCAAAGGATATACATAATGAATTTGAAATGTCTTTACTTGGAGAAGTATGATCCTTCCTGGGTCTTCAGATATGTCAAAGCAACCAAGGAATTTTTATTTCTCAAACTAAGTATATCAGAGAAATGCTAAAGAGGTTTGGAATGGAAGATTGCAAACTAGTTACCACTCCTATGCAAACCAGTTGCAAGTTGAGAAAATATGATGATTCAAAGTCTATAGACCAGAGGCAATATAGGTCAATGATTGGTAGCTTACTATATGTGACAACATCCAGACCCAATGTAATGCAGGCAGTTGGACAAGTGGCATGATTTCAAGAAACATTAATGGAATCACATGTATTAGAGCTAAAGAGGATTTTACGATATCTCAAAGGAACAAAAGAGTTTGGATTATGGTATCCAAAAAAAAGGATATATCACTTATTTTTTACACAGATGCAGATTGGGAGGGTTTCGTTGATGACCGACGAAGCACCAGTGGAGAAACATTCTACTTAGGTGAGCGTTTAGTATCATGGCTAAGCAAGAAACAATCATTTGTATCCTTATCTACAGCTGAATCAGAGTATATTGGAGCAAAAACATGGTTTACACAGGTTCTATGGATGAAACACTCTAACAAATATGCAGGTTGAGTATGATGATCACATTCAAATCTATTGTGATAATACAAGCACCATCAGTATCTCAAAGAACCCGATGATGCACTCGAAGACGAAGCACATTCCAATCAAGTATCACTTTCTACAGGAACAGGTTATAGAGAAGAACATCAGAGTTGAATATGTGGGCACAAAAGAACAAATGGCAGCCATCTTTACAAAAATTCTTCCACAGGAAGCCTTTGAGTATCTACACCAGAGACTCAGAGTAATTTCTACTTGAAAATGAATGCTTTTGAATGATTATCTTATATATATTAGATTTACACAAGGAAGCACCATAACGAGGGCAATTCAGGTTGGAAGATCAGTTTCTGGAAGAGTTCACTCAGGGGGATTATCCCCAAGGACAGTTTAGTTAGGGGGAGCAACCCCGGATGGAAAGATACCTTTGCCATTGATGACAAAGGGGGAGAGATTTATTAGATTCAAAGGTAAATGCAAAGGTAAAGGTAAAGGGGGATCATGAGTGACATGAATTTAGTATTGCATCAGAATGTTTGAATCAATGCCAAAGGGTGAGGTTTTTGATTAATTGGGTTGGTTTTCATTGATGTCAACCCTTGAAGAAAGTCCGGTAGCGAATTCTGGCAACACAATGGATTGGGTAATGGACCCAATTTTGTTTGATGGATAATGGTATGAGTTTTGATATATTTTCAGGTAAAACTATTCCAGATGGATAGTACATGTCATGCCATTTATGTTGGTATGTGGAACGTCACATAACTCCTCACAGTTATAGAGTTATGGCCATGTGAAGTTGGAGAAATGTTTGGGTAATGAACACAAGTTTGTTTGATGGATAATGGTATGAGTTTTGATATATTTGCATTTAAGAATATTCTATATGGATAGTACATGTTATGTCATTTCTAGTGGTATGTGGAACATCACATAACTCCTCATGGTTAGAGAGTTATGGCCATGTGAAGTTGGAGAACCCTCATGAGTCATCTAGAAGCCCCAAAAGGTCAAAGTAGTCAAAGTGGTTTAAGAGATTTTAGAAGCTAAATAATAAAGTGAAGTGATGAGTGTACTACAAGTCAAAGTGAATAACAAACGAAATTATTTAAATAATAAAGTTAATGGATAAACTAAGTAGTCAAGTGGTTAGAAGTGGGTTAACCCTAAAATAAGGAAAGTGGGTTAAGATGGTTAAAAGGTAACCCCTTGAGGAAGCTACATGAAAGTATAAATAAGAGATAAGGCTCTCTCATTTTAAATACACTTGAGCATATTGAATATCTACAAGTGACTGAGGTAAACAAAGGATATCTAAGTCAAATTTCAGAGGGAAGGTGAAGAAAAGAAGGCCAAAATTCAAGGGAGGATAAATTCTTTTGATGATGCTTTCTAAGGTATGTTATGTATAGGCCATCTCACCATTTTCACAATAATTTTTTTTATAGAATGATTTAGATCGTGAAATTGGGAGGCCATTGAGGAAACATATCCAAGTAGTCGTGGTACAATTTTCAGCTTGTGGGTCGTTGTATTTTTGGAGTTACGATGCGTGGAAATAGGGTTTGTGGCTAGTCCTCAAACTAGTCTAAAACAAGTATTTCAGTTAAAAACGTTATAACTTGTTCATAACATATCCAAATTCAATAAGACCAAATGTATTGGTTAGAGTACAATCTCTATTATTCTGTTTACAATTTTCAGATACATACAAAAGAATTTTTCAGATAAAGTGAAGTGAAGAGTGTACTATAAGTCAAAGTGAATAACAAAATAAATTATTTAAATAATAAAGTTAATGGATAAATTACTAAGTGGTCAAGTGGTTATAAGTGGGTTAACCCTAAAATAAGGAAAGTGGGTTAAGATGGTTAAAAGGTAACCCCTTGAGGAAGCTACATGAAAGTATAAATAAGAGGCAAGGCTCTCTCATTTTAAATACACTTGAGCTTATTGAATATCTAAAAGTGACTGAGGTAAAAAAAGGATATCTAAGCTGAATTTTAGAGGGAAGGTGAAGTAAAGAAGGCCAAAATTCAAGGGAGGATAAATTCTTTTGATGATTCTTTCTAAGGTATGTTATTTACAGGTCATCTCACCATTTTCGCAATAATTTTTTTTATAGAATGATTTAGACCATGACATTGGGAGGCCATTGAGGAAATAGATCCAAGTAGCCATGATACAAATTTCATCTTGTGGGTCCTTGTATTTTTGGAGTTACGATCCGTGGAAAATAGGGTTTGTGGATAGTCCTTAAACTATTCTAAAATAGGTGTTTCGGGTAAAAACATCATAACTTCTTCATAACAGATCCAAATTCAGTCAGACCAAATGTATTAGTTAGAGTACAATCTGTGTTATTCTGTGTAACATTTTCAGATACATACAACAAATATTCTGTGCAGGGCATGCTCTACAAGTTCGCTCTCTAGAATAGGCCAAAATTCAACAAGGTATACCATTTTTGCTATAAGTCCTTTGTTGAGAGGTTCCAAGGAGTGAAACCTGGACAAATTGCATAAAATACAGTGAAGAACATTGTGTATTATTTTCAGATATTTATTCATTATAGGTACATAGTTATGATTATTTCAAGTTAGGGTTGTTGACTAATCCAAAATTAGTCATGTGAGACTAAAGTAAAGTTTGATGAAAATGCTAGTCTCTTGTTGTTAAAGTTAAGGAAGGTTTGCAAGTATGTGATCTTATACACCAGGTCTATTACAGAGTTACAAAGAAGATTTGGATGATGAAATTGATGAGGGCTTTTGGTTGAGGTACATGTTTGAGACAAGTAGTTGATGAGTTGGCACATACATGAGGTGTATAGTTGATGATGTTGGTACATATTGATGATTCATATTTGATGAGTAGTTGATACATGATTGGTACATACTTGGTACATGGTTTGATGCACTTGTTTATGGTACAGGATGATTGCAGGTTGTTTGGTACAGGTTGGTGCATGGTTGATGCACTTGTTTATGGTACATGTTGATTACAGGTTGAGGTACAAGTTGATGCATGGTTTAGGTTAATGGTACAGGTTGTTTGGTGTAGGTTGATTGCTATAGATTTACAAAAATATTTTTCGCAGTGATAGTGTGACAATGGTTCCATCATTCTACTTCTACGTTAGGTGGGTTGGACAGGGCAAGGGCAGGTGGTTGTAGCCACCTTCCGGTTGTAGTGGGAGAACATAGGTTTGTAGCCTCCTTTCGATTGTAGCCAGAGAATTGGGGAGTTCGAACTTCGCTCGGGTTGTAGCCTCAGAATCTAGGGGGTTGGAACCTCCTTCCAGTTGCAGCTGGAAAACAAAGGAATTTGGTGCTTCCAATGAATGTAATTCTTAAATACATATAAGAAAAATCATTTCGTGGTTTTCTCTCGCTTAATATTTCCATGTAAAACACTGGTGTACTGTGTATGTGTGTGATTGCTCATTTGTTCATTGTTTATTTACTCTACAACTATTGGATGATAATGCTACATTGATATAACACTTGCATTTTATGGTGAAAAAGGATTAAATTGCTCTATTACTCATTCACCCCCCCTTTCAGTAATCCAACACTTCTTACATGGAAAAGGGTTTTAAAATGTGGTTGGATCAGTGCAAGTTGATTCCCTTTATGCAAATTTAATGAAGAAACAAATGCGCATTTGTTTATTTTTTGTTCTTACATAGTGCGAGTTTTCAAGTATGTAACGAGTAAATTCAAGAAGAAGGCAACTTGGGGGAACCTCGACCTAGAAGCATGCATGCATTCATGGCTGGAGGACAAGACGATAAAACAAGTAGAATCCCTTCCCTGTATTCTGCTCAATAGTATATGGTGGGTGCATAATTGTCACATGTTTAGAGACACATACATTCAACTAGAGGTCACAACAAATTAGATCATAAATATCTCAAATGAATCCAGGATAAATACTAAAGGAAAAAACCACTGTATACCGGTTATTCCTAATCTAGACATGGATATTCCCTGGGGCTACTTTGACGGTGCTAGCCAAGGCCACTCTCCATCTTGTGGAGTTGGGGTCATACTGTTCATTAACGAGAACAATTTTATGCATATTTGGTAATATCCAGGTAGACACTCTAATAATAAAGTTGAATTCATCACCTTAAGAACCTTGTTGGCTATCGCACTGGAGAAAGGAGTTAAAAAATTGCAGGTAATGGGAGATTCAAAGCTTGTTATTGACTAGTCCCTTCATAAAGTCAAAGTGGAAAATGTTTGTTTAGGTCCATTACTCCATGATATTCTAGAAACTTTTCAATCTTTTGATTGAATCTCTTTCAAACACATCTTCAGAGAGCTCAACATTAAAGTGGACGAATTCTCAAAGGACGTTCCTACTAGGTCCTTTGGATTTTATGAATTTGTTGATAGCACAAAATTGGAATCGATGGAATTTCGTGTCTAAATATTTGTAGAAAGAGAATACTGCGTGGTTTCATAATTTTTTTGTGATTTTATAGTTAATTCTTGGAATGAATGTAAGAATCTATGAAGCCTTTTTTTGGAAAAAGGTGGATAAGAGAGAATAAGTTTTTTTTTAAGAAATGCATATAGAAAGAAAGTATAAATGACATATTTAAAAAATTGGCAACATATATTCACCACTCATGAATACAAGATTTTTTCTTTGAAAAAAATATCAATACATAAATAATATTATAAATATATAAATACATATATGTATTAATATATTTTTTTAACATAACGAAAAAATAATAAAGGAACAAATCTATTGTTTATTCATAATAATTCTTATATATATATGAAATTAATACATTTATATATATTAATTATATATAATAAATCATATCATATATTTATTCTAATTTATATATTTATTCTTATATATTATATAATTATTTCTTATTTAATATTATATATATATATATATATATATATATATATATATATATATATATATATATATATATATATATATATATATATATATATATATATATATATATATATATTTNTATATATATATATATATATATATATATATATATATATATATATATATATATATATATATATATATATGTTTCATTAGTGAGGAAAGGTGGAAACTTACATCCATCTACATATATCAATCACTTTTACTATTATGATTATGCTAATTGACAACCTACCTACAAGAAAACTTGAATTTACAAATTTAAAATATAAATAAATATAAATACCATAAATACAAATTATGTAAAAATCCAAAATACATTTATAATATTAAAAAATTAATTATTTGAAGCTATAAATTTATTATATTAATAATAATAATAATCTATTTTTAAGGTCATGACCAGGTCAGCACATCAAATTGGTGTATGAGACCCCCCTCAGCCCAACAATTTTGACTGGTAAAATCTAAAGTCTACGAAGATATTTATTATATTAATAATGATAATGATACAATGTATCCATATTCTTTAAATATATTAATAATAACACCTCTCTATAATATATATATTATTAAATATATAAATATTAATTTTCACCTTTCCACAGTAATAACACCAATCAAACTATATCAACCACTACTTTTACCAATATGGTTTTAGTAATAACTATCCTCTGAACACAATAATATAAAGACAAAAAGTCCACCACAGGTCTATTTTCTCAGTTTTCCTTGAAGCAAGGACACGCCAACCATGTTATTCACACTTAAATGAGATGGCTACAAGCTAGGAAAAATTCCACCACATAGTTTAGAAAAAAATCTCAAACATAATAACATGCTATAACTATATTCATATTTTGCTATAACTATGAATCTAACAATTTCTTGTGAGATTTAGAACCAATTCTCCTGAAAATTTCTAGACATATCACACAGTGTGTTCATCATATATATATATATATATATATATATATATATATGGATAAATTGTGTCTCTCCTGTTTTTCGGACATGTTGTGTGGGCAGCATCACTCTTATAGCCTACTTCTCCCTTGTAATACCAATTTTTCCTACCACTTTTGTTTTCGACAGATTCAATGGAAGAAACTTGATTTTGGAGGCGGGTGCTTCAGTCATCCCCTCCCAATCTGTGTTAGCGCTCATAAATCACACACATTTTATAGTCGACAGGGTTCTGTATTCGATTCCCGTGCAGATGAAAAGCAATGAGATGCTTTCCTCCTTCAGCACTACCTTCGTTTTCAGCATTTTACATCCCCCCTCTGACCAAGGCATGCACGGAATGGCCTTCATCATCACGCCCTACAAAAGTCTCATGGGTGGTCTTCCATCCAGGTATCTAGGCTTTCTTAACATTACTAGCAACGGGCAACCATACAATCACTTACTCGCAGTGGAGTTCGACACGGCCCAGAGTTTCGAAATGGAAGACCCCAACGACAACCACATGGGATTGGACATTAATAGCCTCATCTCAGTGACGACCGAGACAACCGGTTATTGGAATGGGGAGGAGTTCCAAGGAATCAGCCTCAACAACGGACGCAACATACAGGCCTTGATCGATTACGACTATCTTCAAAGGCAGATCAACGTTACCATAACGTTGGTCATCTTGCCGAGACCACATACGCCTCTCATATCTCAGAAAATCAATCTGCAGAGTGTTTTGCAAGAGAAGATGTTCGTTGGCTTTTCAGCAGCTATGGGGATTTTCATTCAAGACCATTACATTCTTGCGTGGAGCTTCACCATAGAAGGCACGGTGCCCCCCCTCGATATCTCGAGTCTCCCTTCGTTTGCTAACATGAACTCCAAGCATCCCAGTCGGGGATGGATAGCCGACGTTACAGTGCCCACTATGGTTCTCTTCTCGGTGTTGGTCGTGGCCATGTTTTTCTTATGATCCAAGCACAGAGAAACAATCAAAGAATGGGAGCATGAGTTCTGGCCTCTATAGAGAAAAAGAAAGATGTCATATATAGAAAGGTTTGGAAAACAACTGAAAGAAAAGAAGGACAAGTAAATAAGGAATAGGTTCAAGAGATTGTAATTTCAAGCATTGTAGTGAAAGATGAATCCAAAGATAGAAATAAGGAAGTTAAAGCTCAGAGAGATGATGAATCTACCAATGAAGATGATGATGAATGCACATCAGAGAAAGAATTGTTTTGAGCCATCCGGCTTAGAGACTCCCAAGTAACATGAATATTAGACATGGGGAGTCTATGCGATAGTTGTGACAGACCAAAGAACCATCATTCGAGCAACTTGTAGAGCTTGAATAGACAGATCTAGAGCAGTCAATTAGCAAAATTACAATCAATTGTAGTAGTGAATACTTCATGATAGTACAGTGATAAATGGGTCAACATTATGGACAGTGTGCAGTAGAGTCTTGGACAGTATGGACAGAGATGGATTCATGTAGTGTCCCCTTTTCACTACCGAGGCTCTCAAACCTCTCGCTAACCAATCTGTACATGGACTTTTACATAAAACATACATAATTGTATAATCACATGCGTAACAGCAAAGAGATACATTTTAATTCTCAGAATAAACATATAGTTACTGTTATAATTAAACAATCCATAGCTTTCAACAACAATTCATTTACACAGCAGAAAACATGATAACAGATCCAATACTAATGCAGGAGCATCGAAAACACATCAAGCGAGCCAACACATCGAGCGGAAGATAGCTGGAGAAGCCAGCACACATTTTGAAATACTTGGAAGTTGTTGCGCCGCTCTTTAATGAAGTCATTTATAAAGAAGCGCACTTGTAATTGTAATGGACCTTGAGCGGATAAGCTCTCGTCCTTAGGTAGATGAGGTATTTAATAGATTTAATGTGAAGTAGATAGAATTTAATTTTAGATTTGATAGCTTTAGAGTTCGAGAGGGAAAACGGATATAGACACCCTCCTTTGTACATTGTAACATAATTTTGAATATTGGAAGCATTCAAGAGAAGAGCAGAGCAAGCAGAGAACTGTGTAGAGAACATCCATGTACAGATATTGAATTAATAGGAGAAAGCTTTGATTCAATTCCATGGTTATGTGTCTATTCTCTGTGTTGATGCTATTATGTTGATGAATATTTGCTTCCTGCCATACATTTGCTTTTATATGCTATGTATGTGATTTCATGTTTCGAAATTGAAGTCTGAGAAATGAGTGAATGAGTTTCAATTGTTTCTCTAAGTGAGCTAGAGGATTCCTGCCAGGAGTGTAGTTGAATTTGTCCGCAAGGAGTGCATGACTGAAGGGTTCAGTTAGAGAAGACTTTTATTCTCATATCCTCGAGAGTGCAGATTAGGCACTAGAGCCGTGCAAGGCGTGCGCAGGCTAGACAAAGTCTCAGAGTTGCGATTCTGAGCAAAAGGTTGAAAGATTTCTGCTGCAGGAGTGCGCAGGGTCAAGAGCTTCATCACTTAGTCGTGATTGAAGATTTGCCGCAAGGAGTGCACGCAAGAAATTCTTTCCGAGAAGTTGGAAGTTGAGAACAAGCTTAGGAGGAATAGGCCTTCGAATTTGTCGAAGGGCTTCACAAAAGAGTTGTGCATCGAAGTGTTCGAGCAGGGGCCGAAACTTTACGTACAGGGTGGCGAGTTCTGCGGAAGGATGCCTTGTCATTTCGTGGGGTCCAATTGGAAAGGACGGACGGTCGGTATTCTCCGTGGAGAATCTGCGAGCTTCGGTGAATCGTTGGATCTCTCGAAGTTGCAAGGAGGATACAGTGCAGGTGAGAAGAAAGGGTCGAAGTTTGGGGAGGAAGGAGCCATCGATCGGGACCACGAGGAGCGTGGTTCTACTCATGGATCAGCATATCGGAAGTTCGTGGAGCGAAACTCCAAAACTACACAACAGAAGTCGCGAGAGGGTGAGAAGCGAAGTCCCGACGATTACATGGATAGTGTGGGCCACAGCAAGGTGACGTGGTAGGTGACGCGAGATATCGACATTTCAGCATCTCGGGCATCGGGAGCCGATGGTGAAGTTAGTTGACCTCGCGAGCGGCGAAGTCATGAGGTGGAGGTATCGCCAATATCAGTGTCTCGGGCATCAGGAGTCGAGGCAGGAGTCATTTAGCCGAGCGAGTGACGAAGTTGCGAGGGAGCGAGATCACGAGTGGTCGGCATCACGGCGCATCGGATCTTGGAAGTTTGACCCCGAGTGCTTAGTGTCACCGAAGGCACGATAGAGTGAAGTCCCGATAGCAGAGGGAGAAGTCAGCGTTGTCTGACGCATCATGTCTCGGGGATTCAAGAGCCCAAAAGATAGATAGTGAATTCGCGAACCGCGAAGTTTCGATCCTTCGAGTAATAGAAGGGAGGATTGCGCGAAGTGAACTGTGGGTGCAGATTCTCGATAGGGAATAGAAGAGTTTTGGAACTCTTCGGGCTGAGAGGAAAGAAGGTCCTGTGAGGGTGATCGTGCTCTGAAGAGTGCGGTTGGCACCAAGTGGTATCATAGCCTGTTATCTTGTCTGTATATTTCAGGCAAGGGGAGAGAAGAAGAGAAGAAGCACTCTAATACACACCAAGTGGTATCAGAGCAAGGAGTTACACTTTGTTTTCTGCAATAGGGAGAAATAAGAATTCACCATGCCGCCCAGAAGAGAAAGACAGTCACTTGACCCAGAAGATAGGGATGTGCGAAGAAGAGGCAGGCCGGCAGGGAATCCAGAAATGGAGTGACAGATGAGAGATCTTCGAGCAAGGCTTGAGGAGATGGAAACAGCTCAGAGACACGAAGTTGGTGCAGGGGATCTTAGCGATTCCGAAGTTGAAGAGGAAGCTAGACATGAAGAAGAGGTTACATCAGAGGATGCATCAACCGAGCGGTTGATTAAAGCTATCGCCAGGATGGGCGCGAAGACAAAAATGGATATTCCAGCTTACAAAGGAAGTCTGGATGCAGAAGAGTTGTTGGATTGGATCTGAGCTCTTAACACTTACTTTTATTATGAAGACATCGAAGAGGATAAGAAAGTTAGACATGCTGTCATGAAGTTGAAAGGACATGCAACATTGTGGTGGGACGAGCTACAAGCAGATAGATGCTGCAAGGGCAAGCAAAAGATCAAAAGCTGGGATCGAATGATCGTGAAGATGAAAGCGAAATTTATCCCGAGAGATTATCAGATTTCTTTGTTCAGGCGAATGCAGAACCTGAGACAAAAATTAATGACCATAAAGGAGTATACGAAAGAATTTTACAAGCTCAACATCAGAGCAGGTCATCGGGAGAGCGATGATGAGAAGGTTGCCAGATACCTGAATGGGATGAGATATGACATTCAGGATGAATTGAGCATGGTAACCATCAGGACGGTGGAAGATTCTTATCAGATGGCTCTGAAAGTCGAGGAGAAGCTGAGCCGAAAGCAAGGACAGCAAGGGCGAGGCAGAAGTCAGCCCAGAGGCAAGGCAGTTGCCCAGGAGAAATTCTAGAAGCCCAAGGAGGAGTGGAAGAGGCCTCAGGGTAAGGTTGAAAGAGGTGGAACCTCACAGCGAGGACAGCCACAAGTTGAGCAGAGGAGGCAACAAAATGATCAGCGAGGAGATTATGCTGATGCAAATACTTTTCCTCGTACCAGAGGTAGGGGAAGAGGAAGAGGTGGAGTGATTACGTGCTTCACATGTGGAAAGGATGGGCACAAGTCATTTGAGTGTCCAGAGAAGAAGAAAGATGGAGGAGAAGCTCACATCGCTGAAGCGCAGAGGCGTGATGTTGATAATGAAGACAACGGAAGTGGGAGGTCACTGACAGTGCATAAAGTTCTTTTGACACCTGAGAAAGAGGTGGAGGACACAGCTCAGAGGACTAGATTGTTCAGAACAACTTGCAAGACCAAGGGCTGCAAATGCAAGGTTATTGTGGACAGCGGAAGCACAGACAATCTCGTTTCGACCGAGATGGTAGAGAAATTAGAGCTGGAGACAACTGATCACTTGAGTCCATACAAAGTTTCATGGCTACAGAAGGGACATCAGGTGAGTGTCACTAAACAATGTTTAGTTGAATTCAAGATGGGGGAATATAAGGATAAGGTCTTATGTGATGTCATTCCCATGGATGTATGTCATGTATTGCTGGGTAGACCATGGCAATATGACCGAAATGTGGTTCATGATGGAAGAATGAACACATATACTTTGGAGAAGGATGGGAGGACACACAGATTGCTTCCGATAAAGGACAAGGAGGTGAAACCGAAAGTAAGCAACACCATACTTCTCATGAGTGGGAAGGAGCTTCTCACAGAGATAGAGAAGAAATAAGATCCACAATTCTTTGTAGTTAGAAAGCCGAGGATTGTTTTGACTAACACAAGAGTGGATGACTTACCAGATGAGATTCAGGAACTGCTGGAAGAGTTCGCTGACATCGTCGTGGACAAATTACCTCATTCGTTGCCATCGATGAGGAGTGTGAGTCATCACATTGATCTCATACCAGGGGCTAGTTTGCCAAACAAAGCAGCATACAGGTTGACGCCGCAGGAAAATAAGGAAGTCAAGAGGCAGGTCCAGGATTTATTGGACAAAGGATTGGTCAGGGAAAGCCTAAGTCCGTGTGCTGTTCCGAAAGTACTTAGTCCAAAGAAAGATGGGGGCTGGAGAATGTGTACTAAATCTAGAGCGATCAATAAAATAACCATCAGGTACAGGTTTCCAATGCCAAGAATGGATGATCTGATGGATTTCCTGAGTGGGGCAAATTATTTTTCGAAGATTGATTTGAAGAGCGGATATCACCAGATTCGCATGAGGGAAGGTGACGAATGGAAGACAACATTCAAGACAAACGAAGGTTTGTATGAATGGCTGGTCATGCTGTTTGGTTTGACAAACGCACCGATCACATTCATGAGACTGATGAACGAAGTCCATAGGGAATTCACTGGGAAGTTTGTTGTCGTATATCTGGATGATATATTGATCTACAGTAAAACCAAGGCTGAACATTTGAAACATTTAGCCATTGTGATGAGGAAGTTACAGCAGGAGAAGCTGTTGATTAATATGAAGAAGTCCTCATTTCTGAAGACATAGCTCATTTACTTGGGTTTTGTTATTTCGGCAAATGAGTTGAAGATGGATCCGGAAAAGGTGGAAGTGATTAAGAATTGGCCATCACCGAGAAATGTTTTCGAGGTGAGAAGTTTTCATGGTTTGGCTAGTTTCTACCGAAAGTTCATCAGGAATTTCAATGGAATTAGTGCAGCAATGATGGACACCATGAAGAAGTGACATAAGGCTTTTCATTGGACAGCAAAGGTAGAGAAGAGCTTCAATCTGTTGAAGCGGAAGATAACGGAACGACTAGTGTTGGTGTTGCTAGACTTCAAGAAGACATTTCAAGTGAAGTGTGATGCAAGCGGATATGCCATAGGAGCGGTCTTAAGTCAGGAGGACAAACCCGTTGCATATTTCAGTGAGAAGATGGATGACGCAAAGCTGAAATACTCCACGTATGATAAAGAGTTTTATGCCATCATACAGGCATTGAAGAAGTGGAGGCATTACTTGATCCCAAAAGAATTTGTATTGTACAACGATAATCATGCATTGCAGTTTGTGAGTCAACAGGATAAGTTGAACCAGAAACATGCAAAATGGGTAGAGTATATGCGGAACTTTACATTTGTAATTAAACACATTTCGGGTACTGCTAACAAAGTGGTTGATGCTTTGAGCAGGAAATGTTTGTTGCTGCAGGAGTTCCGAGTCAAAACATTGGGTTTTGAAAATCTCAGGGACATGTATGCAGGAGATGCAGACTTCGGAGAAGCATATGAAGCAGCTGAGAATCCCGTTCTCAGGGATCGGAGCCCATGGATAGACTACATGATCCAGGAGGGATTGTTGTTCAAAGGAAACCAACTGTGTATTCCAAATTGCTCCATGAGGGAGAACTTGGTGAAGGAAAAACACAGCGGAGGCTTAGCAGGACATTTTGGGCACGATAAGACTTTTGCAAAGCTGAGCGAATCATATTTTTGGCCAGGCATGCGAGCAGATGTCAAGAGGTTTGTTGACAGGTGTATAATTTGTCAGCATTCAAAAGGGAGGAAACAAAATGCCAGTTTTTATCAGTCGTTGCCCATACCAGAGAGGCCATGGGAGGCAATTAGCATGGATTTTGTATTGGGTTTGTCGAGAACGCAGAGAGGTGTTGATTCCATATTTGTGGTGGTGGACAGGTTTTCAAAGATGGCCCATTTTATTCCATGCCAGAAGACCAGCGATGCGACTCACATCGCAAACTTTTTTTTCAAAGAGGTTGTTAGACTTCATGGATTGCCGAGAAGCATAGTCTCGGATAGGGATACGAAATTCATAGGTCATTTTTGGAGGACGCTATGGAAGAAGCTAGGGACTAACTTGGCGTTTAATTCAGCTTATCATCCACAGACGGATGGATAAACAGAGGTGGTCAATAGAAGTCTGGGAGACTTGCTGAGGAGTTTGGTGACAGAACACCATGGCAGCTGGGACAATATATTGCCACAGGCAGAGTTTGCATACAATGATTCTGTGAATCAGAGTACAGGCAAGAGTCCGTTTCAGATTGTGTATGGGACACAACCGAGAGGAGTTTTTGAACTTAGGGAGTCAAAACAGACTACGACTAGTAGTGCGAGTGTAGAGGAATTCGCTGAGGCGATGAAGGAACTTCACAACAAGGTGAAGCAGAAACTGCAGGATACAAATCAGGAGTACAAGCGCAGAGAAGATCAGCATTGGCGACAACTTCAGTTCGAAGTTGGTGATCTGGTTCTGGCACACTTGAGGAAGGAAAGGTTCCCAAGGGGAACATACAACAAACTGAAGATGAAGAAGATTGGGCCATGCAAGGTCCTGAAGAAATTTGGAGAAAATGCTTGTGAGATTGAGTTGCCGGATGGCATCGGGATATCTCCAATATTCAATGTAGCATATTTATATCCATACAGGGCTGGAGAAGCAGAAGCAAGAATTGGAGAGCCAGTGATCGAGTGGACGAAACAATTGCTAGTTTCAGAGAAGCTGCAGATGGAATGCATACTGGACAAGCGAGTGGGTAAGAAGACCCGAAGAAAAGAATAATTTGAGTATTTGGTTAAGTGGAAGAACCACCCAGTGGAAGATGCCAGCTGGGAGGCTGAAGCAGAGATACAGAAGCATGGGCAGACCGTGCAGGAGCTCATGGACAAGATCCCATGAAAATTTTCAACCCGAGGAGTATGATGCAGGAGCATCGACAACACATCAAGTGAGCCAGCACATCGAGCGGAAGACAGCTGGAGAAGCCAGCACACATTTTGAAATACTTGGAAGTTGTTGTGCCGCTCTTTAATGAGGTCATTTATAAAGAAGCGCACTTGTAATTGTAATGGACCTTGAGAGGATAAGCTCTCGTCCTTAGGTAGATGAGGCATTTAATAGATTTAATGTGAAGTAGATAGAATTTAATTTTAGATTTGATAGCTTTAGAGTTCGAGAGGGAAAATTGATATAGACACCCTCCTTTGTACATTGTAACATAATTCTGAATATTGGAAGCATTCAGGAGAAGAGCAGAGCAAGCAGAGAACTGTGTAGAGAACATCCATGTACATATATTGAATTAATAGGAGAAATCTTTGATTCAATTCCATGGTTATGTGTCTATTCTCTGTGTTGATGCTATTATGTTGATGAATATTTGCTTCCTGCCATACATTTGCTTTTATATGCTGTGTATGTGATTTCATGTTTCGAAACTGAAGTCTGAGAAATGAGTGAATGAGTTTCAATTGTTTCTCTAAGTGAGCCAGAGGATTCCTACCAGGAGTGCAGTTGAATTTGTCTGCAAGGAGTGCGTGACTGCAGGGTTTAGTTAGAGAAGACTTTTGTTCTCATATCCTCGAGAGTGCAGATTAGGCACCAGAGCCGTGCAAGGCGTGCGCAGGCTAGACGAAGTCTCAGAGTTGCGATTCGGAGCAAAAGGTTGAAATATTTCTACTGCAGGAGTGCGCAGGGTCGAGAGCTTCATCACTTAGTCGTGATTGAAGATTTTCCACAAGGAGTGCGCGCAAGAACTTCTTTATGAGAAGTTGGAAGTTGAGAACAAGCTCAGGAGGAATAGGCCTTCGAATTCATCGAAGGGATTCACAAAAGAGTTGTGCATTGAAGTGTTCGAGCAGGGGCCGAAACTTTGCGTACAGGATGGCAAGTTCTGTGGAAGGACGCCTTGTCATTTCGTGGGGTCCAATTGGAAAGGACGGACGGTCGATATTCTCCGTGGAGAATCTGCGAGCTTCAGTGAATCGTTGGATCTCTCGAAGTTGCAGGGAGGATACAGTGCAGGTGAGAAGAAAGGGTCGAAGTTTGGGGAGGCAGGAGTCGTCGATCAGGACCACGAGGAGCGTGGTTCTACTCGTGGATCGGCATATCGGGAGTTCGTGGAGCAAAACTCCAAATCTACGCAATAGAAGTCATGAGAGGGCGAGAAGCGAAGTCCCGACGATTGCATGGATAGTGTGGGCCACAGCAAGGTGACGTGGCAGGTAACGCGAGATATTGACATTTCGGCGTCTTGGGCATCGGGAGCCGATGGTGAAGTTAGTTGACCTCGCGAGCAGCGAAGTCGCAAGGTGGAGGTATCGCGAATATCGGTGTCTCGGGCATCGGGAGTCGAGGCAAGAGTCATTTAGCCGAGTGAGTGATGAAGTTGTGAGGGAGCGAGATCGCGAGTGGTCGGCATCTCGGTGCATCGGATCTCGGAAGTTTGAACCCCGAGTGCTTAGTGTCACAATTAGAGAAGGCACGATAGACCGAAGTCCCGATAGTGGAGGGAGAAGTCAGCGTTGACTGACGCATCGGGTCTTGGGGATTCGAGAGCCCAAAAGATAGATAGTGAATTCGCGAACCGCGAAGTTCCGATCCTCCGAGTAATAGAAGGGAGGATTGCGCGAAGTGAACTATGGGTGCAGATTCTTGATAGGGAATAGAAGATTTTTGGAACTCTTCGGGCCGAGAGGAAAGAAGGTCCTGTGAGGGAGATCGTGCTCCGAAGAGTGCGGTTGGCACCAAGTATAGTCATGATAAAATGTGGTAAAAAAAATATAATTAAACACTTATCTTGTGACAGTGGAGAAATCCACCAACCAAGTGCAGGCCTTCCATGAACCTCCCAGCCATAGACCGCACTGCGACTCAACTCAACAGTGGGTCACCCTCGAGATGGGACTGAGTTCCACCCCAGGGCAAGGAATCCAGACTCAGGCTGAGGTTATAGGGAATTCAGTCACATACAACCACCAGGAAGAATGCTCTCCCAGGAATCTCCCACGCTCACTGCCCACAGACCCTCATTCCCCACATGCCTGTTCCACCCCAGGAGAGTGCACCTTCTCTGTCACCTGGACAGTCCTTCGGCTGCCAGTCTCCCTTACCTTGGGTTACAGGAACAGACCGGACCGGAAGTCTCCGGGTTCTGTGGTAGCTACAGGGTTCTTTCCAAGAGCTCTCTCCTTCCTCTGCGCACTCTCTCACCTGGAGGGAGTTGCTCACAGGCCAATAAGCTTCACACAGTACAGAACTGCGCGCCACAACAAACACAAGGAAAATGGACACAGGCTTCCCAAGAACCAGTTCAACAGTCACAGGATGTTCTCTCGGTCAAGATTTCAGAATAGGGTTCCACGCACAAGCTCGCTCAGCTTATCCTGGGCAAACAAAGACTCTTCCCCGAAATTGACATGGACATTTCATTCAGGGAATGCACACACTGTTTTTCTCTCACAAACAGACTCCATGGCTCTGAACAAGGGTAAACCCGCATTGTTCAGCACCCAACACAGGCTTCCTCTCTGTAATAGACATACACGAGGTCTCTTGCAGACTGGCTCCTCCCGCTCCTGCTCAGGGTAGTCGGGTCGAATGGAATGCAAGATCCCCCCCCCCCACGACTGTTCCTTTCTATTTTATTTGCATGCATCAGGGTGGACATTTGTCACCCTGGGAACTGCACGCGTTCCATCTGCATGCCTCCCTGTACACGCCTTTCCTTTTTGGTAGGAACTTAGGATAAAATAATATGCACATGGCTTTTCCTTTTTGCTAGTTCCTTGCCCACTCTGTGGAAACTCAGTCCCCCTTCACTCATTCATCATGGTCGGTCTGCACCTGGCGGTGTTTATATTTTATTGATTATTCTGCATACATACAAGTACAATAGCAGGCTCCTGGCCCTCAAACACTTAGGCTTCCTGGCCTAACACCCACATAAGCCTTCCAGCTTATACAAAACTTGGCTCACCAGCCTATAGAACACATTTACAACTCATTGCATATATGATGATCTGTAATGGGGCTCGGCCTTGGGGACACTACAATTCATAAGAACACTTAGCAGGTTTGGATAGATATATGATAGTGGACGAGAGCATGGATTCATAGATTGGTTCAGAGAGTGGTTCAGAGACAAAGGAGCATTATTATAATGGATGATAATTACACAAGAAATGGCTCGAACAATGCTAATGGATTCAAAATTGACACATATTTTTTGGACACATGTAGTGCATACAAGAATTCATAGTCAAAATAGAGTAATGCTCTGAAAAGACAATGAAAAAAATTCCTACGAAATATGGAAAGGAAGACCGACAAATGCGAAGCACCTCAGAGTATTTGGAAGCAAATGCTACATCAAAAGAGAAGATGGCAGGATGGGAAAGTTTGACTCTCGTGTGGACAAATGAGTGCTTGTTGGTTACTTAAGTACAAGGAAAGAATACAAGTGTTACAATCATAGGTTGAACAAAGTTTTGGAAAGCTTCAATGTAACAATTGATGAAATAGGTGGACACGAATTAAAGGAAGAAGAAAATGAATCAATGCAACAACTTTGTGAAGAAGAAGCATAACTTGAATAAGAAGTCTACATCAAACAACCAAAAGGATTTTAGTTGTTAGAAAATGCAGATTAAGTGTGAAAATTGAAGAAGGCGGTCTAAAACATGCTCCTAGAGCATGGTACTCTAGACTGAATAAATATATACAACAAGCAGGGTTCAGAAAATGAAGTGCATACAACAACCTCTACATCAAGGTAACTCAAGATAATATTTTATTAATTGAAGTTTATGTTGATGATATTTTTTTTGGAAGTACTAATGACAGGTTAAGCTAGAAATTTGCAAAGGATATACATAATGAATTTGAAATGTCTTTACTTGGAGAAATATGATCCTTCCTGGGTCTTCAGATATGTCAAAACAACCAAGGAATTTTTATTTCTCAAACTAAGTATATCAGAGAAATGCTAAAGAGGTTCGGAATGGAAGATTGCAAACTAGTTACCACTCCTATGCAAACCAGTTGCAAGTTGAGAAAATATGATGATTCAAAGTCTATAGACCAAAGGAAATACATGTCAATGATTGGTAGCTTACTATATGTGACAACATCCAGACCCGATGTAATGCAGGCAGTTGGACAAGTGGCATGATTTCAAGAAACATTAATGGAATCGCATGTATTAGAGCTAAAGAGGATTTTATGATATCTCAAAGGAACAAAAGAGTTTGGATTATGGTATCCAAAAAAAAAGGATATATCACTTATTTTCTACACAGATGCAGATTGGGAGGGTTTCATTGATGACCGACGAAGCACCAGTGGAGAAACGTTCTACTTAGGTGAGT
>ML785916.1:222067-233025 GCA_009831015.1 Picea engelmannii | reverse complement strand
GTCAAGTGGTTAGAAGTGGGTTAACCCTAAAATAAGGAAAGTGGGTTAAGATGGTTAAAAGGTAACCCCTTGAGGAAGCTACATGAAAGTATAAATAAGAGATAAGGCTCTCTCATTTTAAATACACTTGAGCATATTGAATAACTACAAGTGACCGAGGTAAACAAAGGATATCTAAGTCAAATTTCAGAGGGAAGGTGAAGTAATGAAGGGCAAAATTCAAGGGAGGATAAATTATTTTGATGATGCTTTCTAAGGTATGTTATTTACAGGCCATCTCACCATTTTCACCATAATTTTTTTTATAGAATCATTTAGATCGTGAAATCGGGAGGTCATTGAGGAAACATATCCAAGTAGTCGTGATACAAATTTCAGCTTGTGGGTCGTTGTATTTTTGGAGTTACGATCCGTGGAAAATAGGGTTTGTGGTTAGTCCTGAAACTAGTCTAAAACAAGTGTTTCGGGTAAAAACATTATAACTTGTTCATAAAATATCCAAATTTAGTAAGACCAAATGTATTGGTTAGAGTACAATCTCTATTATTCTGTTTACAATTTTCAAATACATACAAAAGAATTTTTCAGATAAAGTGAAGTGAAGAGTGTGTTATAAGTCAAAGTGAATAACAAAAGAAATTATTTAAATAATAAAGCTAAAGGAGAAATTACTAAGTGTTCAAGTGGTTATAAGTGGGTTAACCCTAAAATAAGGAAAGTGGGTTAAGATGGTTAAAAGGTAACCCCTTGAGGAAGCTACATGAAAGTATAAATAAGAGGCAAGGCTCTCTCATTTTAAATACACTCGTGCATATTGAATATCTAAAAGTGACTGAGGTAAAAAAAGGATATCTAAGATGAATTTTAGAGGGAAGGTGAAGTAAAAAAGACCAAAATTCAAGGGAGGATCAATTCTTTTGATGATTCTTTCTAAGGTATGTTATTTACAGGTCATCTCACCATTTTCGCAATAATTTTTTTTATAGAATGATTTAGACCATGAAATTGGGAGGCCATTGAGGAAATAGATGCAAGTAGCCATGATACAAATTTCATCTTGTGGGTCGTTGTATTTTTCGAGTTATGATCCGTGGAAAATAGGGTTTGTGGATAGTCCTTAAACTATTCTAAAATAGGTGTTTCGGGTAAAAATGTCATAACTTCTTCATAAAGAATCCAAATTCAGTCAAACCAAATGTATTAGTTAGAGTACAATCTGTATTATTCTGTGTAACATTTTTAGATACATACAACAAATATTCTGTGCGGGGCATGCTCTACAAGTTTGCTCTCTAGAATAGGCCAAAATTCAACAAGGTATGCCATTTTTGCTATAAATCCTTTGTTGAGAGGTTCCAAGCAGTGAAACCTGGACAAATTGCATAAAATACAGTGAAGAACATTGTGTATTATTTTCAGATATTTATTCATTACAGGTACATAGTTATGATTATTTCAAGTTAGGGTTGTTGACTAATCCAAAATTAGTCATGTGAGACTAGAGTAAAGTTTGATGAAAATGCTAGTCTCTTGTTGTTAAAGTTAAGGAAGGTTTGCAAGTATGTGATCTTATACACCAGGTCTATTACAGAGTTACAAAGAAGATTTGGATGATGAAATTGATAAGGGCTTTTGGTTGAGGTACATGTTTGAAACAAGTAGTTGATGAGTTGGCACATACATGAGGTGTATAGTTGATGATGTTGGTACATATTGATGATTCATATTTGATGCGTAGTTGATACATGATTGGTACATACTTGGTACATGGTTTGATGCACTTGTTTATGGAACAGGATGATTGCAGGTTGTTTGGTACAGGTTGGTGCATGGTTGATGCACTTGTTTATGGTACATGTTGATTACAGGTTGAGGTACAAGTTGATGCATCATTCAGGTTAATGATATAGGTTGTTTGGTGCAGGTTGATTGGTACAAGTTTACAACAATATTTTTCGCAGTGATAGTGTGACAGTGGTTCCATCATTCTACTTCTACGTTAGGTGGGTTGGACGGGGCAAGGGCAGGTGGTTATAGCCACCTTCCGGTTGTAGTGGGAGAGCATAGGGTTGTAGCCTCCTTCTGGTTGTAGCCAGAGAATTGGGGAGTTGGAACTTCCCTCGGGTTGTAGCCTGAGAAGCTAGGGGGTTGGAACCTCCTTCCAGTTGCAGCTGGAAAACAAAGGAATTTGGTGCTTCCAATGAATGTAATTCTTAAATACATATAAGAAAAATCATTTCGTGGTTTTCTCCCGCTTTTGATTTCCATGTAAAACACTGGTGTACTGTGTATGTGTGTGATTGCTCATTTGTTCATTGTTTATTTACTCTACAACTATTGGATGATAATGCTACATTGATATAACACTTGCATTTTATGGTGAAAAAGGATTAAATTGCTCTATTACTGATTCACCCCGCCTCTCAGTAATCCAACACTTCTAACATGGAAAAGGGTTTTAAAATGTGGTTGGATCGGTGCAAGTCGATGCCCTTTATGCAAATTTAATGAAGAAACCAATGCACATTTGTTTATTTTTTGTTCTTACACAGTGCGAGTTTTCAAGTATGTAACGAGTAAATTCAAGAAGAAGGCAACTTGGGGGCAACTTGACCTAGAAGCATGCATGCATTCATGGCTGGAGGACAAGACGGTAAAATAGGTAGAATCCCTTCCTTGTATTCTGCTCAATAGTATATGGTGGGTGCATAATTGTTGCATGTTTAGATATGCATACATTCACCTAGAGGTCACAACAAATTAGATCATAAATATCTCAAATGAATCCAGGATAAATACTAAAGGAAAAAACCCTTGTATACCAGTTATTCCTGATCTAGACATGGATATTCCCTGGGGCTACTTTGACCGTGCTAGGCAAGGCCACCCTCCATCTTGTGGAGTTGGGGTCATACTGTTCATTAACGAGAAAATTTTTATGCATATTTGGTAATCTCCAGGTAGACACTCTAATAATAGAGTTGAATTCATCACCTTAAGAACCTTGTTGGCTATCGCACTGGAGAAAGGAGTTAAAAAATTGCAAGTAATGGGAGATTCAAAGCTTGTTATTGACTAGTCCCTTCATAAAGTCAAAGTGGAAAATGATTGTTTAGGTCCATTACTCCATGATATTCTAGAATCTTTTGATTGAATCTCTTTCAAACAAATCTTCAGAGAGCTCAACATTAAAGTGGACGAATTCTCAAAGGACGTTCCTACTATGTCCTTTGGATTTTATGAATTTGTTAATAGCAAAAAATTGGAATCGATGGAATTTCGTGTCTAAAGATTTGTAGAAAGAGAATACCGTGTGGTTTCATAATTTTTTTGTGATTTTATAGTTAATTCTTGGAATGAATGTAAGAATCTATGAAGCCTTTTTTTTGGAAAAAGTGGATAAGAGAGAATAATTTTTTTTTTAAGAAATGCGTATAGAAAGAAAGTATAAATGACATATTTAAAAAATTGGCAACATATATTCACCACTCATGAATACAAGATTTTTTCTTTGAAAAAAATATCAATACATAAATAATAATATAAATATATAAATACATATATGTATTAATATATTTTTTTAACATAACGAAAAAATAATAAAGGAACAAATCTATTGTTTATTCATAATAATTCTTATATATATATGAAATTAATACATTTATATATATTAATTATATAGAATAAATCATATCATATATTTATTCTAATTTATATATTTATTCTTATATATTATATAATTATTTCTTATTTAATATTTTATATATTAATAATTATATTTCATATATATAGATGCTTCATTAGTGAGGAAATGTGTTCATCTACACGTACATGTATTAATCATTTTTACTAATATGATTATGCTAATTAATAACATAGGCCTCATTAGTGAGGAAAGGTGGAAACTTACATCCATCTACATATATTAATCACTTTTACTATTATGATTATGCTAATTGAAAACCTATCTACAAGAAAACTTAAATTTACAAATTTAAAATATAAATAAATATAAATACCATAAATTGTTTAAATTTATAAATTTATTATATTAATAATAATAATAATAATCTATTTTTAAGGTCATGACCAAGTCAGCACATCAAGTTGGTGTATGAGACCCCCCTCAGCCCAACAATTTTGACTGGTAAAATCTAAAGTCTACAAAGATATTTATTATATTAATAATGATAATGATACAATGTATCCATATTCTTTAAATATATTAATAATAACACCAGTCTATAATATATATATTATTAAATATATAAATATTAATTTTCACCTTTCCACACTAATAACACCAATCAAACTATATCAACCACTACTTTTAACAATATGGTTTTAGTAATAACTATCCTCTGAACACAATAATATAAAGACAAAAAGTCGACCACAGGTCTATTTTCTCAGTTTTCCTTGAAGCAAGGACACGCCAACCATGTTATTCACACTTAAATGAGATGGCTACAAGCTAGGAAAAATTCCACCACGTAGTTTAGAAAAAAATCTCAAAACATAATAACATGCTATAACTATATTCATATTTTGCTATAACTATGAATCTAACAATTTCTTATAAGATTTAGAACCAATTCTCCTGAAATTTTCTAGACATATCAGACAACGTGTTCATCATCATATATATATATATATATATATGGATTCATGCAGGATAAATTGTGTCTCTCCTGTTTTTCAGACATGCTGTGTGGGCAGCCTCACTCTTATAGCCTGCTTCTCCCTTGTAATACTAGTTTTGCCTACCACTTTTGTTTTCGACGGATTCAATGGAAGCAACTTGATTTTGGAGGCGGGTGCTTCAGTCATCCCCTCCCAATCTACGTTATCCCTCATAAATCACATGCATTTTATAGTCGGCAGGGCGCTGTATTCGATCCCCATGCAGATGAAAAGCAACGAGATGCTTTCCTCCTTCAGCACTACCTTCATTTTCAGCATGGTACATCCCCCCTCTGACCAAGGCGTGAACGAAATGGCCTTCATCATCACACCCTACACAACTCTCATGGGCAGTCTACCATCCAGGTATCTGGGCTTGCTTAACATTACTAGCAACGGGCAACCTTACAATCACTTACTCGCAGTGGAGTTCGATATGGCCCAGAGTTTCAAAATGGAAGACCCCAACGACAACCACGTGGGATTGGACATTAATAGTGTGATCTCAATGACAACCGAGACAACCGACTATTGGAATGGGGAGGAGTTCCAAGGAATCAGCCTCAACAACGGATGCAACATACAGGCTTGGATCGATTACGACTATCTTCAAAGGTAGATCAACATTACCATAACATTGGTTGGCTTGCTGAGACCACAGATGCCACTCATATCTCAGAAAATCAATCTGCAAAGTGTTCTGCAAGAGAAGATGTTCGTTGGCTTTTCAGCAGTTATGGGGATTTTCATTCAAGACCATTACGTTCTTGCGTGGAGCTTCACCATAGAAGGCACGACGCCCCCCCTCAATATCTCGAGTCTCCCTTCGTTTGCTAACATATACTCCAAGCATCCCAGTCAGGGATGGATAGCCGGCGTTATAGTGCCCACTATGGTTCTCTTCTCGGTGTTGGTCGTGGCCGTGTTTTTCATAAGAGCCAAGCACAGAGAAACAATTGAAGAATGGGAGCATGAATTCTGGCCTCTATAGAGAAAAAGAAAGATGTCATATACAGAAAGGTTTGGAAAACAACTGAAAGAAAAGAAGGACAATTAAATAAGGAATAGGTTCAAGAGATTGTACTTTCAAGCATTGTAGTGAAAGATGAATCCAAAGACAGAAATAAGGAAGTTAAAGCTCAAAGAGATGATGAATCTACCAATGAAGATGATGATGAATACACATCAGAGAAAGAATTGTTTTGAGCCATCTGGCTTAGAGACTCCCAAGTAACATGAATATTAGACGTGGGGAGTCTATGCGATAGTTGTGACAGACCAAAGAACCATCATTCAAGCAACTTGTAGAGCTTGAATAGACAGATCTAGAGTAGTCAATTAGCAAAATTACAATCAATTGTAGTAGTGAATACTTCATGATAGTACAGTGATAAATGGGTCAACATTATGGATAGTGTGCAGTAGAGTCTTGGACAGTATGGACAGAGATGGATTCATAAGAACACTTAGCAGGTTTGGATAGATATATGATAGTGGACGAGAGCATGGATTCATAGATTGGTTCAGAGAGTGGTTCAGAGACAAAGGAGCACTATTATAATGGATGATAATTACACAAGAAATGGCTTGAACAATGCTAATGGATTCAAAATTGACACATATTTTTTGGACACATGCAGTGCATACAAGAATTCACATTCAAAAAAGAGTAATGCTCAGAAACAACAATGAAAAAAATTCATACGAAATATGGAAAGGAAGACCAACAAATGTGAAGCACCTCAGAGTATTTGGAAGCAAATGCTACATCAAAAGAGAAGATGGCAGGATGGGAAAGTTTGTCTCTCGTGTGGACAAATGAGTGCTTGTTGGTTACTTAAGTACAAGGAAAGAATACAAGTGTTACAATCATAGGTTGAACAAAGTTTTGGAAAGCTTCAATGTAACAATTGATGAAATAGGTGGACATGAATTAAAGGAAGAAGAAAATGAATCAATGGAACAACTTTGCGAAGAAGAAGCATAACTTGAAGAAGAAGTCTACATCAAACAACCAAAAGGATTTTAGTTGTCAGAGAATGCAGATTAAGTGTGAAAATTGAAGAAGGCGGTCTAAAACATGCTCCTAGAGCATGGTACTCTAGACTGAATAAATATATACAGCAAGCAGGCTTCAGAAAAGGAAGTGCAGACAACAACCTCTACATCAAGGTAACTCAAGATAATATTTTATTAATTGAAGTTTATGTTGATGATATTTTTTTTGGAAGTACTAATGATAGGTTAAGCTAGAAATTTGCAAAGGATATACATAATGAATTTGAAATGTCTTTACTTGGAGAAATATGATCCTTCCTGGGTCTTCAGATATGTCAAAGCAACCAAGGAATTTTTATTTCTCAAACTAAGTATATCAGAGAAATGCTAAAGAGGTTTGGAATGGAAGATTGCAAACTAGTTACCACTCCTATGCAAACCAGTTGCAAGTTGAGAAAAGATGATGATTCAAAGTCTATAGACCAGAGGAAATACAGGTCAATGATTGGTAGCTTACTATATGTGACAACATCCAGACCCGATGTAATGCAGGCAGTTGGACAAGTGGCATGATTTCAAGAAACATTAATGGAATCACATGTATTAGAGCTAAAGAGGATTTTACAATATCTCAAAGGAACAAAAGAGTTTGGATTATGGTATCCAAAAAAAAAGGATATATCACTTATTTTCTACACAGATGCAGATTGGGAGGGTTTCATTGATGACCGACGAAGCACCAGTGGAGAAACGTTCTACTTAGGTGAGTGTTTAGTCTCATGGCTAAGCAAGAAACAATCATCTGTATCCCTATCTATAGCCGAATCAGAGTATATTGGAGCAACAACGTGTTTTACACAGGTTCTATGGATGAAACAAACTCTAACAAATATGCAGGTTGAGTATGATGATCACATTCCAATCTATTGTGATAATACAAGCGCCATCAGTATCTCAAAGAACCCGATGATGCACTCGAAGACGAAGCACATTCCAATCAAGTATCACTTTCTACAGGAACAGGTTATAGAGAAGAACATCAGAGTTGAATATGTGGGCACAAAAGAACAAATGACAACCATCTTTACAAAAATTCTTCCACAGGAAGCCTTTGAGTATCTACACCAGAGACTCAGAGTAATTTCTACTTGAAAATGAATGCTTTTGAATGCTTATCTTATATATATTAGATTTAAACAAGGAAGCACCATAACGAGGGCAATTCAGGTTGGAAGATTAGTTTCAGGAAGAGTTCACTCAGGGGGATTATCCCCAAGCACAGTTTAGTTAGGGGGAGCAACCCCGGATGGAAAGATACCTTTGCCATTGATGACAAAGGGGGAGAGATTTATTAGATGCAAAGGTAAATGAAAAGGTAAAGGTAAAGGGGGATCATGAGTGACATGAATTTAGTATTGCATCAAAATGTTTCAATCAATGCCAAAGGGGGAGGTTTTTGATTAATTGGGTTGGTTGTCATTGATGTCAACCCTTGAAGAAAGTCCGGTAGCGAATTCTGGCAGCACAATGGTTTGGGTAATGGACCCAATTTTGTTTGATGGATAATGGTATGAGTTTTGATATATTTTTAGGTAAAACTATTCCAGATGGATAGTACATGTCATGCCATTTCTGTTGGTATGTGGAACGTCACATAACTCCTCACAGTTATAGAATTATGGCCATGTGAAGTTGGAGAAATGTTTTGGTAATGAACACAAGTTTGTTTGATGGATAATGGTATGAGTTTTGATATATTTGCATTTAAGAATATTCTATATGGATAGTACATGTCATGTCATTTCTAGTGGTATGTGGAACATCACATAAATCCTCATGGTTAGAGAGTTATGGCCATGTGAAGTTGGAGAACCCTCATGAGTCATCTAGAAGCCCCGAAAGGTCAAAGTAGTCAAAGTGGTTTAAGAGATTTTAGAAGCTAAATAATAAAGTGAAGTGATGAGTGTACTACAAGTCAAAGTGAATAACAAACGAAATTATTTAAATAATAAAGTTAATGGAGAAATTACTAAGTAGTCAAGTGGTTAGAAGTGGGTTAACCCTAAAATAAGGAAAGTGGGCTAATATGGTTAAAAGGTAACCCCTTGAGGAAGCTACATGAAAGTATAAATAAGAGATAAGGCTCTCTCATTTTAAATACACTTGAGCATATTGAATATCTACAAGTGACTGAGGAAAACAAAGGATATCTAAATCAAATATTAGAGGGAAGGTGAAGTAAAGAAGGGCAAAATTCAAGGGAGGATAAATTCTTTTGATGATGCTTTCTAAGGTATGTTATTTATAGGCCATCTCACCATTTTCGCAATAATTTTTTTTATAGAATGATTTAGATCGTGAAATTGGGAGGCCATTGAGGAAACATTTCCACGTAGTCATGATACAAATTTCAGCTTGTGGGTCGTTGTATTTTTGGAGTTACGATCCATGGAAAATAGGGTTTGTGTCTAGTCCTGAAACTAGTCTAAAACAAGTGTTTCGGGTAAAAACGTTATAACTTGTTCATAACATATCCAAATTCAGTAAGACCAAATGTATTGGTTAGAGTACAATCTCTATTATTCTGTTTACAATTTTCAGATACATACAAAATAATTTTTCAAATAAAGTGAAGTGATGAGTGTACTATAAGTCAAAGTGAATAACAAAAGAAATTATTTAAATAATAAAGTTAATGGAGAAATTACTAAGTGGTCAAGTGGTTATAATTGGGTTAACCCTAAAATAAGGAAAGTGGGTTAAGATGGTTAAAAGGTAACCTCTTGAGGAAGCTACATGAAAGTATAAATAAGAGGCAAGGCTCTCTCATTTTAAATACACTTGAGCATATTGAATATCTACAAGTGACTGAGGTAAAAAAAGGATATCTAAGCTGAATTTTAGAGGGAAGGTGAAGTAAATAAGGCCAAAATTCAAGGGAGGATAAATTCTTTTGATGATTCTTTCTAAGGTATGTTATTTAATGGTCATCTCACCATTTTCGCAATAATTTTTTTTATAGAATGATTTAGACCATGAAATTGGGAGGCCATTGAGGAAATAGATCCAAGTAGTCGTGATACAAATTTCATCTTGTGGGTCGTTGTATTATTGGAGTTACGATCCGTGGAAAATAGGGTTTGTGGATAGTCCTTAAACTATTCTAAAATAGGTGTTTCGGGTAAAAACGTCATAACTTCTTCATAACAGATCCAAATTTAGTCAGACCAAATGTATTGGTTAGAGTACAATCTATATTATTATGTGTAACATTTTTAGATACATACAACAAATATTCTGTGCAGGGCATGCTCTACAAGTTCTCTCTCTAGAATAGGCCAAAATTCAACAAGGTATGCCATTTTTGCTATAAATCCTTTGTTGAGAGGTTCCAAGCAGTGAAACCTGGACAAATTGCATAAAATACAGTGAAGAACATTGTGTATTATTTTCATATATTTATTCATTACAGGTACATAATTATGATTATTTCAAGTTAGGGTTGTTGACTAATCCAAAATTAGTCATGTGAGACTAAAGTAAAGTTTGATGAAAATGCTAGTCTCTTGTTGTTAAAGTTAAGGAAGGTTTGCAGGTATGTGATCTTATACACTAGGTCTATTACAGAGTTACAAATCAGATTTGGATGATGAAATTGATGAGGGCTTTTGGTTGAGGTACATGTTTGAGACAAGTAGTTGATGAGTTGGCACATACATGAGGTATATAGTTGATGATGTTGGTGCATATTGATGATTCATATTTGATGAGTAGTTGATACATGATTGGTACATACTTGGTACATGGTTTGATGCACTTGTTTATGGTACAGGATGATTGCAAGTTGTTTGGTATAGGTTGGTGCATGGTTGATGCACTTGTTTATGGTACATGTTGATTACAGGTTGAGGTACAAGTTGATGCATGGTTCAGGTTATTGGTATAGGTTGTTTGGTGTAGGTTGATTGGTACAAGTTTACAACAATATATCTCGCAGTGATAGTGTCACAGTGGTTCCATCATTCTACTTCTACGTTAGGGCGGTTGGACGGGGCAAGGGCAGGTACAATCTGTGTTATTCTGTGTAACATTTTCAGATACATACAACAAATATTCTGTGTGGGGCATGCTCTACAAGCTCGCTCTCTAGAATAGGCCAAAATTCAACAAGGTATGCCATTTTTGCTATAAATCCTTTGTTGAGAGGTTCCAAGCAGTGAAACTTGGACAAATTGCATAAAATACAGTGAAGAACATTGTGTATTATTTTCAGATAT
>ML785916.1:177731-202958 GCA_009831015.1 Picea engelmannii | reverse complement strand
CTCTCTCTCTCCCCTTTGTTGATGCTAGTTGTAGCATCAGAAATGTATTTCCGCATAGGTCTATGTGTCTAGACATGTTGAAATCATACAAATCCTTCTACTCTTGAATTTACTTTGATTAAAAGAATTATTAAAGTAAATTTATTTTATTAATTAATTATGTAATTAGTTAATTGAGTTATTTAAGGAAAGTGAGAAAATTAATTAGCATGTTTCTAATATCAAGTGACTGTGAGAAGTAATCTCAAGATGCAATCACTTTGGAGATGTAACTCACGGTTATAAAAGCAAGGCTAGGATGAAGGAGGAAGACATTTGAAACTTGACAGTTGTTGATGGAGTCAACACAAAGTATTAGATTATGAAGGAATATGATTAAATATCTTGGATAGGTGGAGAAGGAATTCCATATAAAGATCAGTTCAAGGAGAAGAGAGAACAGAAGCAACGCATGTGGGTTTCAGTCAGAGGAAGATATAGTAGAGTGTTCTGTCATACAAAGATTTTCATACATTATTTTCGTACATGTACACAAGTCGTAGTTGAGACATTCACATACATACACAGGTTTGTTGAAGCAAAGTCGCATACACCTAGAAAAGTGTGTAGTTATGGTTCATACAACAAGTCAAATTTTGGCAGGTTGTCTGTAGTTGTATTTCTCTCAGTGGGCCATTATCCCTATTATTGGAGCCTTGATTTTAGCATAATAACATCATTCTCAACACTAGTTTTCCCTCTAGGGTTTTTCCATGGGTAGCTACCCAAACATTATTGGTTTTTATGTGTGTTTGATTTGGTTTCTGTGTTTATGCTTCCACTACATGTTATTTGATTCCTTAGTTGTGCTTTAATTTAATAAGTGATGTATTTGGAATTAACGATCGGGTGTTGAGTAGGAGAAATTTCAACATTGTATCAAAGAAGGTTCTCTTAAAGGAAACCAAGTACACTATCTCAGATACATATAAAATCCATAACCAGTAGGCGGTAATCGAAGGAAATATTTATGGGAAACAGACGCACAAAGGTAAAAAAAATTTTTACAGGTGTATAGAGGTGTACACTGGAGGCTTTGAGCATAGTCCCATATACACATCTTACAGTGGTGACAGTCGCATACATACGCGGGTTGCAGTGGTGAAATTCCTGTACATATGAAAGTTGCAGTGGTGACAATCACATCCATATGTAGGTTGGAGTACTGACAATCACGTACAAGTCAGTACAAGTCCGTACATGGGCAGTTTTCAGCAGTAGGTTATTTCCAGAAAGAGCACCTTGATTAATGATAGCAATGTTCACTTGCCTCTTTGAGGGGGAAACCTACAACAAAGCAGAGCTCTATTACAATAATCTCCAAGACAACATTTATCATACCTTCTACTCCCATTTATACTAAATCTATCTATCCAAAAGAACAATATAGAGGAAGATCCTTCTAGAGACGGAAGATTCTATTAGGTATTCTTACATTTGACTTATTCTTCCTTATTTCTATGCCTTATTAATATTGGCCTTTATTACATGGAATTATATTATTCTACCTATGTGAGGGGTTAGGGAGGTTAGGTCCCTAACATTACCTCCCCCTTCAATAAAAACCTTGTCCTTCAGGCTTAAGATGACTTGTGGTTGCAAACAGATGGAAATTTCTTCATTCAACTCAGGGAGACTGGTTTAAGTTTGGCACTTAGTTCCAATCACCTTCTTTAAGCAGGAAACATGAAAAATAGGATGGAGCTTCGACTGACTGGGTAGAGCTAATTGATATCCCACTGATCCAACACGCTTGAGCACTGTATAAGGACCATAAAATTTGGGAGCAAGTTTATGACAATGTTTAACTTTGAGTGAAGTCTACTTATAAGGTTGTAGTCAAATAAACACCTGGTCCACTTCAACAATTTTTCATTCGGAACGACCTTGATATGCTTGCTTCTTCAAGCGATTATGAGCCATGACCAAATTGTATTTGAGGGCATGAAGAATAGCCTCTCGAACTATAATATTTTTGTCAACCTCTTGAACCTTTGATACCCCTAGCATATATGAGAGAACCGATGGGGGATTTTTTCCATAGACTGCTTCAAAAGTAGTCATGCGAGTAGTTGTATGGTAAGACATGTTGTACCACCATTCATCTAGGGGTAACCAATTAGCCCACCGATTTTTCCTCTCATATGCAAAACACCTCAAATATGTTTCCAAACACTTATTGACAACTTCAATCTGGCCATTTGTCTAGGGGTGATAGGGGGTGTTGAGATGCAATTGGGTGCCCTGTAGCTTGAACAATTCTTTCAAACAATCATTGGTGAAAGTGGGATCTCTGTCAGAGACAATAGAATTAGGTATGCCATAAATCTTGAAGATACTATCCATGAAGATTTGAGCCACTATGGAGACGGTGAATGGGTGTTGAAGAGCACAAAAATGTTCATATTTGGAGAGAAGATTTGCGACCACCATTATGACCAACTTATTTCCTAATTTAGGTAAGCCCATAATGAAATCCATAGAAATATCTCTCCAAATAGCAGGGGGAATCAAAAGCAGTTAGAGTGTGCCCAAAGCTTTGACAATTTCTCCCTTTTTGTGTTGATAGACCTCACATTCAGCCCCAAAGGTGAAAATGTCTTGTTTCATACCATCCTAGAAAAAATAAGGTTTGACCTGTTCATAGGTTTTGGTAAACCATGAATGGCCGACTATGGGTGAGGCATGAATTTCAGAAAGCACTGTGGATTTAAGTTGTGATTGCTTGCATAAATACAAATGAACTTTGTAGCAAAGCTCTTCATTCTGCCAAGAGTACCCTGGAGAAACTGAAGAATTTTGTTGCAATTGGTGGAGCATGCTAGAAATTTTGGGGTCTTCCAGCCATTCCTAACGAACATCTTGGAGCCAATCTAGTACAATGAAGGAGAGGGAGAAAAGGGACCTGTCTTATTCATATTTCCAGGAAAGAGCATCGACCACTACATTTTCCTTTCCCTTCTTGTAAATGATCTCATAATCATAGTGAAATAGCTTGGTCACCAATTTTTGTTGCACCAATGATAAAAAAATTTGTTCCAAGAAATACTCGAGACTCTGATGACCAGTTTTGATTTGGAAGAATTGACCCATTAAATAAGGATGCCAGAGATCCACAACATGTAGAATAACTAACATTTCCTTTTCATAAATGGATTTTCCCAAATGTCACTCTAAAAGTTGTTTGTTAGTGAAATCCAAAGGCCTTCCATCTTGCATGATGAAGGCCCCAATTCCTTTCCTAGAAGCATCACATTCCAATACAAATGTCTTTGTGAAGCCTGGAAAACCACACAAGCTCTTAAGAGTTTTAGGGCGAGGCGAATCCTGCATAGATTCAATTTTCTTAGAATCCACTCAGACATAATCCTTGCCGACAACATGACCCAAGTATTCCACTTCTGAGGCACCAAAGGCACATTTAGTTTGTTTGAGGAAAATTTGGTGCTTAGAGAGTAGATGGAGAACTTGATTCACATGGGAGAGATGGGATGGCCAAGTTTGACTGTAGATGAGAATATCATCAAAGAAAACTAAGACAAAATGATAGATAAAATGAATGAAGACATGATTCATAAGACTTTGGAAAGTGGAGGGAGCATTACACCATCCAAAGGGAATTACCAAGAATTCATAGTGACCCTCTTGAGTTATAAATGCAGTCTTGGGAATGTCTTCTTATTTCATATGGATCTGGTGGTAGCCAGAACGTAGATCCAGTTTGGTGAAGTAATGAGCACCACTCAATTCATCCAATAGGTCATCAATGACATGAATGGGGAATTTGTCTTTGATTGTGAGATTGTTGAGGGCACGAAAATCATGACACATGCTCCAAGTACCTTCTTTCTTGAGTACCATGACCACAGGGGAAGAATAGGGGATATTACTAGGACAGATAACACTTGCTTCTAGCAATTCATGAACAATTTTATCAATTTCATTATTCTGGCCAAACGGATGATGATAAGGTCGAACATTGGGAGGAAGATTGTTCGAGATGAGAGGGATGAAATGATCATGGACTCCACGGGAAGGGGGAAGTTCTTTAGGAGTGGTAAAAACAAATTGGTGGCGAGAGAGGATAGATTGGAGGTCGAGATGCACATAAGATGTCTCAACAACATGAATGGAGTGGAGTTGGGATATAATTCCCGAATGACCTTTCTTGAGGAGATTTTCCATGCGATGGGAAGTGATGATCTCAAGGGAGCCGGTTGTGATGCCTTGGAACCTATACTATCATCCCTCCTATTGGAATTGCATGGTTAAGTCCTTAAAATCCATGAAAATGGGGCCTAGAGTGCGTAACCATTCGACACCGAGAAAAATTTCACAACCAACCATATCTATAGAAAGAATATGGGATTTTAGGTGACACTGACCAATTTGGAGTCACACATTTTCACATCGTCCCCCACATTTCATGGAACTGCCATTGGAAATCATGATTTGAAAATTATCGACGACACATATGTAACAATTGAATTCTTGGGAAATGCGATAATGAATAAAATTGTGGGTGCCACCATTGTGCAAAAGGATGATGATTTTCATATTTTTAATGTAACCAATTAATTTGAGAGTATGGGGAGTAGAGAAGCCGATGAGGGAATTAAGTGAAATCCCCAGGTCAACTTCTAGTGGATCATAGGGTGGGATCAGATAAGATGGCAGTGGTAGTTCCTCCATAGGTGGAACAACAACATCTTCTTCAAAAATATCCTCAGTCATAGCCATAAAAAGATTCTGTTCCTTACACTTGTGCCTGGGAAAATATTTTTCATCACAATTATAACAAAGACCCTTCAGTTGATGTTCAACCATTTCATCCCTGGTTAATTTCTTGATCTTGAGGGGAGTTGCAAGAGGGGCACAATTGGTGGTTTTAGGACAAGGAGGAAAGGAGGGTTTACATATCTGGGAGGACACAATCTATTGTGATTCCTTGGTTGGTTTAATAGCTTCCAACCAAGTCTGGGGGCGTGCCATGAGAACATGGGCACAAATTTCATATTTGAGGCCATTGATAAAGAATTCTCTAAAGAAATCATATGACATGCCCTTTGTTCTAAAATCCAAGTGTTCAAATGTGGCAATAAAGTCTTCCATTGTCCTAGACTTATTCAACTTGGTCAAACGACATAAATGGTGGGTTTCAAAGTGAAAGTGGTCATAAAGTTCTGCCACAAACTGTGTCCAAGCAACATACCCTTAGCGTGCCTTTTTTCACCATTGGCACCATTTCCATCGTTTCGGATCCAGATTTAGGACACCATAACAAAGCTTGGCTAAATCATCAATAATGCCATGCAAAGAGAAATAATAATGCCATGCAAAGAGAAATATAAAACTATGAAGATTATGAAAAAGACTCTCAATACTTAAGAAATGATCAATGTCAGGCTAAATATGCAAACCAAGATGCAAATTATCACTCAATAGAACCAAAAATTCACCCCAAGAAACAATGACAAATTTGGGCAAAGAGGAAAAATTGAATGTCACTCCAAAAAAATTCTACAGGAATCGTTGCAGGCTACAGAAGAGCACAGTGCGATGATCAAGGATTGTCGCAGGCAATGGGACAAACACAGTGCGACATCGTCGCTCTAGTTTTTGCAAGAAGGGTGCGACAATGACTAAAAATAGGGAAACAATTAAAAGGGGACATAGTTTCTTAATGAACTTTCAGGACCAGAGAGTCAATATGGATCACCCAAAGACTTAGAGAATGAAATTAACCCAAAAGCAGGCAAGCAAAAAGAAAAAAAGAAATAAAAGACAAAAGAGGACATTCCCCAGTATGGTCGCCAATTTTTTTATTGGACAAATAGGTAAGTGCACACATAAACTAATCTCCCTAACTTCAACAAGAAGCTAAAACAAAATAAAGAAGAATACAAGCTTCTCCTTAGATTTCATAGTAATGTAAACTAGTTCAAAGAGGGACAAATGAAATACCATTTAAACGTCATTTGATCCTTGCTTGATCTTTAGATTCATGGGATGTTGAACCTGTTAAGAAGCACAAACCAGCAAAGAGAGAGAACAACAATATATATATTCCAATGAAGCCTATGCATAAGATCTAGGAGTTATACAATAAAATTAGAGACACCTTTATAGGGAAGAAATGTATCACTGCATTATATTGATGAAAGTGGAGAATATAACCTATGCCTTGATGTTGCAAGGTCCCTTCCAATGAACCTTTGCGTCAACTCACACACTTTTTCTCCAATGTTTTTGATGAAGAGTATTCATAACTTGACTTGGAAAGTAAAAAGAAAATCTATCACAAGTACAATCTTCAGTAGAATTCTTCATGCATAAGCCAACCTAGCCTTTCCCATGAGATATCTCTCTTTATATAGGGTGAAAGAGGGATGGATGAGGAGATTAGGATGATCCCACTAAATCATAGAAGCGAGTAATATCCAAACCGATCAAAGGCCACCTCATCTTCGAGAAGATTCCCTTCTAGAACTTTCGTGAATTTCACCTTTTTCCTTTGTTTGAGCATCATCACACTCTAAGAACATGCATATTGCGGTGACGTCGTAGTCCAATTTGGTGCAGCATGTGATGATCAAGCATTGTCACACACCAAGCATTTAGCAGGGTGAAATGATCTCCTTTGATAAGGTTTTTAAGAAAAAAAAGATGATTCATTTTCTCATGGTGAAAGTATCATTTTAGTAGCTTCAGGGAACATAGAATTGATTCATACACATATCGTCGGTTGATCATAGGGGTGACCAAAATAAGGTGTAGCAGACGTTTAACATTCATCAAACTAGTTTTATAAAGCATCCTTGTGTATTGAATGTCAATAGCGGTAGTGACAAAAGGAATCCTAAAAAAATTAAAAAGTTAATCATCCAATTTCTATGGTCAGGATCACGGATCTCTCGAGGTACCCCTCTTGTCAAATGAATTCATGCGGAATTTATAAATAACCTAGGAGGGTGGGTACTAAAAAATATCTATTTGTTTTCCCTTTCATTCGTATCTGAAAGATTGTGGAGGATCACCCATAACTCTTCTCTATGAGGTAAAGTATTGAAATCAAAATACTTGCAAGATATGTCTATTGAGGAATGATATCAATAGCTCAAAAATTCCTCCAACAATTCTGTTGTGTGGAAAGAATTGGTAACATCTTTCCCCCTGGTGGGATCATGGAAATTATGGAAGATTGGTCAAAAAGTTAAAATTTGTCAAGATCCATGGATGGGCATCGAGGAGAAATTCCAACTCTATGAATATCTTATACAATCTCTCCATGAGGGTGGAATCTTCTCTCTCGAGGATGAAAAATTACGGTCCACGCAGGTACGTGGGAGGCATGGTTGGAAGATTGGTGAGGAGATAGGATTGGAGGGACCTTTTCCGACTGAGTGGGATTCCTATATAGGAAAATTGGACTCCAATAATCAAACTAAAGGAGGAGGAAGACTATTCCCTTTGCCGGTCCAAAAACACGAGAACAGGGGAATACACAACAAATTTGGGGTATGCCGCCATAATGAAATCCAACTTATCGGGAAAAAAATAATGGTGGTGGAACATCCTTTGGAAACTTCACACATCTATGAAAAGTAAACTAACAATGTGGTTATTCCTCAACAAAAAACTTCTTGTTGATTAATTGGGTTGGTTGTTATTGATGTCAACCCTTGAAGAAAGCCCGGTAGCGAATTCTGGTAGCACAATGATTTGGGTAATGGAAACAAGTTAGTTTTATGGATAATGGTATGAGTTTTGATATATTTTCAGGTAATACTATTCCATATGGATAGTACATGTCATTCCATTTTCGGTGGTATGTAGAATGCCAAATAACTCCTCACGGTTAGAGAGTTATGGCCATGTGAAGTTGGAGACAGGTTTGGGTAATGGACCCAAGTTTGTTTGATGGATAATGATATGAGTTTTGATATATTTGAAGGTAACAATATTCTATATGGATATTAAATGTCATGTCATTTCCAGTGGTATGTGGAATGTCACATAACTCCTCATGGTTAGAGAGTTATGGCCATGTGAAGTTGGAGAACCCTCCTCAGTCATCTAGAAGCCCCAAAAGGTCAAAGTAGTCAAAGTGGTTTAAGAGATTTTAGAAGGTAAATAATAAAGTGAAGTGATGAGTGTACTATAATTCAAAGTGAATAACAAAAGAAATTATTTAAATAATAAAGTTAATGGAGAAATTACTAAGTGGTCAAGTGGTTACAAGTGGGTTAACCCTAAAATAAAGAAAGTGGATTAAGATGGTTAAAAGGTAACCCCTTGAGGAAGCTACATGAAAGTATAAATAAGAGGCAAGGCTCTATCATTTTTAATACACTTATCATATTGAATATATACAAGTGACGGAGGTAACCAAAGAATATCTAAGCCAAATTTCAGAGGGAAGGTGAAGTAAAGAAGGCTGAAATTCAAGGGAGGATAAATTCTTTTGATGATGCTTTCTAAGGTATGTTATTTACAAGTCATCTCAGCATTTTCACAATAAATTTTTTATAGTATGATTTAGACGGTGAAATTGGGAGGCCATTGAGGAAACATATCCAAGTAGTTGTGATACAAATTTCATCTTGTGTTTCGTTTTATTTTTGGAGTTATGATGTGTGGAAAATAGGGTTTGTGGCTAGTCCTTAAACTAGTCTAAAACATGTGTTTCGGGTAAAAACGTCATAACTTTTTCATAAAAGATACAAATTCAGTTAGACCAAATGTATTGGTTATATTACAGTCTTTAGTATTCTGTGTACAATTTTCAGATCTATACAACAAATATTATGTGTGGGGCGTGCACTCTACAAGTTCACTCTCTAGAATAAGCCATAATTCAACAAGGTATGTCATTTTTTCTATAACTCCTTTTCTGAGAGGTTCCAAGTAGTGATGTCTGGAGGAATTGCATAAAAGACACTGAAGAAAATTGTGTACCATTTTCATATCTTTATTCATTACAGGTACATAGTTATAATTATTGCAAGTTAGGGTTTTTGACTCATCCAAAATTAGTCATGTGAGACTAAAGTAAAGTTTGATGAAAATTCTAGTCTCTTGTTGTTAAAGTTAAGGAAGGTTTGTAGGTATGTGATCTTATACACCAGTTCTATTACAGAGTTACAAATCAGAAATTGATGAGGGATTTTGGTTGAGGTACATGTTGGGTACATGGTTAAGACAAGGTTGATGAGTTAGCACATACATGAGGTGTATAGTTGATGATGTTGGTACATATTCATGAGTCATAGTTGATGAGTAGTTGAAACATGATTGGTACATACTTGTTACATGGTTTGATGCACTTGTTTATGGTACATACTGATTACAGGTTGGTTGATGGTTGATGCACTTGTTTATGGTACAGGTTGATTACAGGTTGAGGTACAAGCTAATGCATGGTTGATGCATGGTTCAGGTTATTGCTACAGGTTGTTTGGTGCAGGTTGATTGGTACATGTTTACAGCAGTATATCTCACAGTGATAGTGTGACAATGGTTCCATCATTCTACTTCTACGTCAGGGCGGTTGGACGGGGCAAGGACAAGTGGTTGTAGCCACCTTCCGGTTGTAGCCGGAGAACATAGGGGGTTGTAGCCTCCTTCTAGTTGTAGCTAGAGAATTGGGGAGTTGGAGCATCCCTTAGGTTTTAGCCTGAGAAACTAGGGGGTTGGGGCCTCCTTCCAGTTGCAGCTAGAAAAAAAAAGGAAGTTGGTGCTTCCAATGAATGTAATTCTTAAAGACATATAAGAAAAAACATTTTGTGGTTTTCTCCCACTTTGGGTTTCCATGTAAAACATTGGTTTACTGTGTATGTGTGTGATTGCTCATTTGTTCATTGTTTATTTACTTTGCAACTATTGAATGATAATTCTACATTGATATAACACTTGCATTTTATGGTGAAAAATGATTAAATTTCTCTATTACTGATTCACCCCCCCTCTCAGTAATCCAATAATTGGTATCAGAGCTAGTTCATTCAGGAAACAGTTTAACCACTAGAAGGAGATCGTGGATTATTCTGAGAATGGAGTACCAAGGTTTAATGGTCATAATGGTTTTAAGTATGAGATGTGGAGCAAAAGGACGGAAGTATTTTTACATGCATAGGGACATCATATTTGGCTATCGGTTGTTATGGGATATGATAGTTCAAAAAAGGAAAAGAGTGCAGCCAAGAAGGAATTGAATAAGAATAAAAAAACAACGATGGATTTCATCTGCGAAGGATTACCTAATCTGGTAAGAGAAAATGTTGGTAAATGTTCATTAGCCAAAGAAATTTGGGATAAGTTACATGAAATATATTCTTCACCCATCACAGATTCAGAAAATTCCAAAGAAGATACAGATACATATCAAGAAGAATTATGTTCACCATGTCAAATAGATTCAAAATATGAAGAGTACATAATCACCAGAGGTATGTTGTTTTTCTTTAATTGTGAAAAATGTGGACATCTTGAAATATAATTCCATGTAGGAAATGAAACAGAAAAACTAATTGAAAAGAAAGACAATTATGAAGAAAAATTGATTAGTTCTTTAGATGAACTAAGAGAAGAAAACATGTCACTCAAGAAAGAATTGATGAAACAAAAGGAAATTGTTCACATTTTTGTAGAATCCCAACAGGTCATCGAAAACTTAAGAACTTGTTTAGAAGAAGCCAAAAAGATCGAAGAAAATCTTGAATATCAAAAGAAATATTTGGAAGCCAACATATAAACATAGAAAGAAGAAGCATAAATGAGAGAGAAGATATTGACAGAGTATCTTAAGGAAATAACTAATGATCTAAACCATCTTGAGGAAGAGCTTGGTCAAGAAGAGAAAGGACTTGAAGAAGAAATAATCACATTAAAAATTCATCTTGAAGAAATGAAAAGAACAGAAGAAGTCATGAATTATTAGATAATGAATAAAGAAGAAGAGGTTGAGAAGCTTGAAGAATAAGTTGTCACATTGAGAAGTAAAATTGTCAAGCTCAACAAGAACATTGAAGAGACAGAAACATCCACATCAGTTATAGAGAATGAAGAGAAGCACTCTAGGTTGCTAGAAAAGAAGAATGAAGAAAATAGAAAGAGTTATGCAGAAGTACTCAAAGGAAGGAATCATGGTCAACCAAAATCTAAGAAAACTATTGAAGAAACATCTTCAAGAAGACCATCCATGTTCAAGCCAAAAATAATCTTCAATCATGATCATGATTAGTCAAGGAAAAAATTCAGACGGACTACTCCACAAAGAAGATCATTCACTCYCAGGTATGCAAATTTCTTTTATGGCCATTTTTTTTATTGTACTAACTTTGGACATAAGGTTGTACATTGCGAGGATTATAAAAGAAATGTTCAAGCAAGAAATGCCTATGTGGCCCCACGTAACATTGAATGTTACAAGTTTCATAACTATGGACACATAGCTAGTGATTGTAGAAGCATGATCAATACTTCCAGGAAAGAGAACACTGATATCAGATGTAAGAAAGTATGGATAAGAAAACACGAAGAACATGTGAACAAAGACCAGGTCCCATAGATCGCAAGATTGACAATAAAACGAGATGAAGAAAATTCTATAGAGAAAAAGAAAGATGTCAGATACAAAAAGGTTTGGAAAACCACTAAAAGAAAAGAAGGACAAGTAAATAAGGAACAGGTTCAAGAGATTGTACTTTCAAGCATTGTAGTGAAAGATGAATCCACAGACAGAAAGATGGAAGTCAAATATCAGAGAGATGATGAATCTACCAATGAAGATGATGATGAATACACATCAGAGAAAGACTTGTTCCAAGCCATCCGTCTTAGAGACTCCCAAGTAACATGAACATTAGACATGGGGAGTCTATGCGATAGTTGTGATAGACCAAAGAACCATCATTTGAGCAACTTGTAGATCTTGAATATACATATCTAGAGCAGTCAATTAGCAAAAGTACAATCAATTGTAGTAGTGAATAATTCATCATAGTACAGTGATAAATGGGTCAACATTATGGACAGTGTGTAGTAGAGTCTTGGACATTCTGGACAGAGATGGATTCATAATAAGACTTAGCAGGTTTGGATAGATATATGATAGTGGACGAGAGCATGGATTCATAGATTGGTTCAGAGAGTGGTTTAGAGACAAGGGAGCATTATTATAATGGATGATAATTACACAGGAAATGGCTTGAACAATGCTAATGGATTCAAAATTGACACATATTTTTTGGACACATGTAGTGCATACAAAAATTCACATTCAAAATAGAGTAATGCTCAGAAACAACAATGAAAAAAATTCCTACGAAATATGGAAAGGAAGATCAGCAAATGTGAAGCACCTCAGAGTATTTGGAAGAAAAATCTACATCAAAAGAGAAGATGGCAGGATGGAAAAGTTTGACTCTCGTGTGGACAAATGAGTACTTGTTGGTTACTTAAGTACAAGGAAAGCATACAAGTGTTACAATCATAGGTTGAACAAAGTTTTGGAAAGCATCAATGTAACAATTGATGAAATAGGTGGACACGAATTAAAGGAAGAAGAAAATGAACCAATGGAAAAACTTTGCGAAGAAGAAGCATAACTTGAAGAAGAAGTCTAAATCAAACAACCAGTAGGATTTCAGTTGTCGGAGAATGCAGATTAAGTGTGAAAATTGAAGAAGGCGGTCTAAAACATGCTCCTACAGCATGGTACTCTAGGCTGAATAAATATATACAATAAGAAGGGTTTAGAAAAGGAAGTGCAGACAACAACCTCTACATCAAGGTAACTCAAGATAATATTTTATTAATTGAAGTTTATGTTGATGATATTTTTTTTGGAAGTACTAATGACAGGTTAAGTTAGAAATTTGCAAAGGATATACATAATGAATTTGAAATGTCATTACTTGGAGAAATATGATTCTTTCTGGGTCTTCAGATATGTCAAAGCAACCAAGGAATTTTTATTTCTCAAACTAATTATATCAGAGAAATGCTAAAGAGGTTCAGAATGGAAGATTGCAAACTAGTTACCACTCCTATGCAAACCAATTGCAAGTTGAGAAAAGATGATGATTCAAAGTCTACAGACCAGAGGCAATACAGGTCAATGATTGGTATATTAATATATGTGACAACATCTAGACTCGATGTAATGCAAGCAGTTGGACAGGTGGCATGATTTCAAGAAGCATTAAAGGAATCACATGTATTAGTGCTAAAGAGGATTTTCAGATATCTCAAACGAACGAAAGAGTTTGGATTATGGTATCCAAAAGGAAAGGATATATCACTTATTTTCTACACAGATGTAGATTGGGAGGGTTGCATTGATGATCGACAAAGCACCAGTGGAGAAACATTCTACTTGGGTGAGTGTTTAGTATCATGGCTAAGAAAGAAGAAATCATCTATATCTTTATCTACAGCTGAAGCAGAGTATATTGCAGCAACAACATGTTGTACATAGGTTCTATGGATGAAACAAACTCTAACAGATATATAGGTTGAATATGATGATCTCATTCCAATCTATTGTGATAATACAAGCACCATCAGTATCTCAAACAACCCGATGATGCACTCCAAGACGTAGCCACAAGTCAAAGTGAATAACAAAAGAAATTATTTAAATAATAAATTTAATGGAGAAATTACTAAGTGGTCAAGAGGTTAGAAGTGGGTTAACCCTAAAATAAGGAAAGTGGGTTAAAATGGTTAAAAGGTAACCCCTTGAGGAAGCTACATGAAAGTATAAATAAGAGGTAAGGCTCTGTCATTTTAAATACACTTGAGCATATTGAATATCTACAAGTGACTGAGGTAAACAAACGATATCTAAGTCAAATTTTAGAGGGAAGGTGAAGTAAAGAAGGCCAAAATTCAAGGGAGGATAAATTATTTTGATGATGCTTTCTAAGGTATGTTATTTACAGGCCATCTCACCATTTTCGCAACAATTTTTTTTATAGAATGATTTAGATCGTGAAATTGGGAGGCCATTGAGGAAACATATCCAAGTAGTCATGATACAAATTTCAGCTTGTGGGTCGTATTTTTGGAGTTACGATCCATGGAAAATAGGGTTTGTGGCTAGTCCTGAAACTAGTCTAAAACAAGTGTTTCGAGTAAAAACGTCATAACTTGTTCATAACATATCCAAATTCAGTAAGACCAAATGCATTGGTTAGAGTACAGTCTCTATTATTCTGTTTACAATTTTCAGATACATACAAAAGAATTTTTTAGATAAAGTGAAGTGATGAGTGTACTATAAGTCAAAGTGAATAATAAAAGAAATTATTTAAATAATAAATTTAATGGAGAAATTACTAAGTGGTCAAGTGGTTATAAGTGGGTTAACCCTAAAATAAGGAAAGTGGGTTAAGATGGTTAAAAGGTAACCCCTTGAGGAAGCTACATGAAAGTATAAATAAGAGGCAAGGTTTTCTCATTTTAAATACACTTGAGCATATTGAATATCTACAAGTGACTGAGGTAAAAAAGGGATATCTAAGCTAAATTTTAGAGGGAAGGTAAAGTAAAGAAGGCCAAAATTCAAGGGAGGATAAATTATTTTGATGATTCATTCTAAGGTATGTTATTTACAGGTCATCTCACCATTTTTGCAATATTTTTTTTTGTAGAATGATTTAGATCGTGAAATTGGGAGGCCATTGAGGAAACAGATCTAAGTAGCTGTGATACAAATTTCAGCTTGTGGGTAGTTGTATTTTTGGAGTTGCAATCCGTGGAAAATAGGGTTTGTGGCTAGTCCTTAAACTATTCTAAAACATGTGTTTCGGGTAAAAACGTCATAACTTCTTCATAACAGATCCAAATTCAGTCAGAACAAATGTATTGGTTAGAGTATAGTATGTATTATTCTGTGTAACATTTTCAGATACATACAACAAATATTTTGTGCGAGGCACGCTCTACAAGTTCGCTCTCTAGAATAGGCCAAAATTCAACAAGGTATGCCATTTTTGCTATAAATCCTTTGTTGAGAGGTTCCAAGCAGTGAAACATGGACAAATTGCATAAAATACAGTGAAGAACATTGTGTACTATTTTCAGATATTTATTCATTATAGGTACATAGTTATGATTATTTCAAGTTAGGGTTGTTGACTAATCCAAAATTAGTCATGTGAGACTAAAGTAAAGTTTGATGAAAATGGAAGCAACTTGATTTTGGAGGTGGGTGCTTCACTCATCCCCTCCCAATTTGCGTTAGCCCTCACAAATCACATGTGTTTTATACTCGACAGGGCGTTGTATTCGATCCCCGTGCAGATGAAAAGCAACGAGATGCTTTCCTCCTTCATCACTACCTTTGTTTTCATCATGGTACATCCCCCCTCTGACCAAGGTGTGCACGGAATGGCCTTCATCGTCACGCCCTACACAACTCTCATGGGCGGTCTGCCATCCAGGTATCTGGGCTTGCTTAACATTACTAGTAATGGGAAACCATGCAATCACTTGCTCGCAGTGGAGTTTTTTACGGCCCAAAGTTTCAAAATGGAAGACCCCAATGACAACCACGTGGGCTTCGACATTAACACCCCGATCTCAGTGACGACCAAGACTGCCCGCTATTGGAATGGGGAGGAGTTCCAAGGAATAAGCCTCAACAGCGAACGCAACATACAGGCCTGGATCGATTACTACTATCTTCAAAGGTAGATCAACGTTACCATAACATTGGTCGGCTTGCCGAGACCATAGACGCTACTCATATCTCAGAAAATCAATCTGCGGAGCGTTCTGCAAGAGAAGATGTTCATTGGCTTTTCAGTAGCTACGGGGATTTTCATTCAAGACCATTATGTTCTCACGTGGAGCTTCACCACAGAAGGCACGATGCCCCCCCTCGATATCTTGAGTCTCCCTTTGTTTGCTAACATGTACTCCAAGCATTTAGTCGTGGATGGATAGCCGGTGTTATAGTGGCCACTACAGATCTCTTCTCGGTGTTGGTCATGGTCGTGTTTTTCATAAGAGCCAAGTACAGAGAAACAATCGAAGAATGGGAGCATGGGTTCTGGCCTCATAGATTCAGTTACAGGGAGCTCAACATCGCCACGAACGGATTCCAGGATGAAAATGTTTTGGGTCAGGGGGGTTTCGGAAGAGTTTATCAGGGCGTTCTCCCCGACAGCTGCCAGGAAGTCACGGTGAAATCTATAACAAAGGAGTTGAAGGAGGGAATGAAGGGGTTCGTGGCAGAGATCTCAACCATGGGGTGGATGTAGCACAGGAACCTGGTTCCTCTCTGTGGGTGGTGCAAGATGCAGAAGCAACTATTCATCGTTTATGACTACATGCCCAACCGCAGCCTGGATAAACTCATATTTAGGAACCCGACGACCATCTTGCCATGGCCTCAGCAATACACAATCTTGAAGGGCGTGGCAGTGGGATTGGTATATCTTCACAAGGGATGGTATGCAGTTGTGTTTTATTTTGTTCTGATTGCCTTGAAGACTATCAACAATTTATTGGAAATAATTATCAGCCAGATGAATGATGAAAAGAGATTTTCTAGACAGAAAATGGTTCAGAACATTTACTCTTCTAGATTATAAGAATGGATCTTGTATCACTCTATGGAGTAAGTATCATGTCTGATTACTCAGATAGAGTATGGTTTTGAGAGATGATGTAGCTGATGATGATGATGGTGCTCATGATCTAGTCATGATCTAGTCTATATAACTATGTTGATGCTACCAGGTGAATGGTATGTTTTGTGCTCAAGACCATTACCTATAATACCTCCCTAGATAGGAGGGAGTGTTGATATTATGGTATCTGCGGGAGCTATTTACCTCCACGTGTAAAACTAACAAGGATAGAATACTCTGGGGAGAAAGAAGAAACCCTAATGAGTTGTCTAATAACCCTAGAACACTTGTCGACTCAAGAAGATAATTTATGTTAGGTTATTAGCCTCCAAGAGAAGAAGTCAGCTAGAAATAATAATATATATTGAACAGACAGATACCCAGAATGAGAAGTCGGCCCGGGCAGTTAGCCAGAATTAGTATAAATACAGGAGGCCAGTTCTCATTCTGGCAGGGAATCTCATAATTGCAGTGCCCAGTCTTGTGCGTAGGTTTGAGGAGAGCTTCCATTGTAGCTGTTGCAGCTAGCAGATCACATTTGGCTTGGACTATCTCTTGACTAGGGTTTGGACTATCTGATCAACTCTTGTTGGTGCGTTATCCTTGGGGAAATGTGCGCTACCCTTTGTTTGGCTATCTAGCCTAGGGTTTTCTTCCAGAATGATTCTTTGTCAAGGTTAAGGTGCTCTGAGGGTGGCTTCGGCCTATGGTTGGGTGACAAGGGTATTTTCAATGGTAAAACGAGCACACATATTTCATATTCTAACAATGGGTAGGGGCCACTTGTTGCTCCATGACGTGTTCCCAGTTAGTCTGGTAGTCCAAGGTGGGTCCCTTAGATCGACGATTTTGAAGGATCTCAAAGGATCAGAGGATCGATGGTCCACATTATTTTGAAAGTTTAACATTCGGGAGTTCGATGAGTGTGTCTCCCGACTTTCCCTCCATACCATGTCGTATCTACCGCCATGTGTACCTAGCACCTACAAATAGGATTTACTTTGGCTTGCAGACCTTCAGAGAAAAATCGCATGTTTCTAAGTCACTGAATACCCGAAGTCCCGGATAAGCATGGATCTGTGGACACATGTCCCTCTGATTTCAACGGTCTAGATCAACTCTGTGACTCCAACATTCAGGATTTTTGGCACTAGACCATTCCAAATATCTCGAAGTAAGACTTCCCCAAAGCGCTTAACGCCTCCCTTCCTAGGTCACATCTAACATTTGAGAGTGATCCATACTGGATCCCTAGATTGATGGTCCTCGTCATTTCACATCTTCGGCCTTCGACTACTTTCAAGGATTGTGGAGTCACAAGTTCCGAAGTTTAAATGTCTAGCTCCTTTCAGGCTAGCACAGGGTTCCTAGGCCCTGGTCACATGGAAACTTTGGGAATTCTAGGGACTAAGCGCTATCCTCTTTACCATCAATAAGATTAAGGACATGGGCACTATCCCTCGGGAAGATGGGTGAATATTCTAAGGGGAAAACGCCCTTCTCCCACAAAATTTTGACTTAACATTCCTACTAAGGTAAACTTCACAGGGTTTGCATAACTTCGACATTTCATTCAATCCTACCCTGACTCTCTTGCGGACTCACATCCCATGACTCTCTAACAGTTAAACTGAGGTAATTCCAGGATCACATATATATAACAGTTTACAGGAATCAAAGAGCATTTCTAACAACTATTCAAATACTAGGAAATTGAATCGTAAACACAAACATTTCATCATCACATTCAATATATTACACAGAGTATGAAAATACTTATCAGAACTGGGAGAATGTGAAGAAATTGTTGAAAGGGGTGCCTATTTCCTCCCAACCATAGGCACAACCACTCCTACTAGATTTACGACTAGCCACCCCCGAGCTAGACCATGATGCTCTGAGAGAGATTCTTTCTCTTTTCTCCACCACAATCAAGGACACAGGTTACTCTCCTTCTCCCACAAAAACTAGGCAACTAGTTTTCTCTGCTCCAAGCAAGGAGGTCAGCACGAGTACTTCCTCGGACACTCGTCAACCTCATTTATCATCTTGTAGAGAAACCCTACCCAATCTTCTTACAACTAGATCGAGCTTACTTTTAAGATTTTCTTTTTCAACTTTTGAATCAAAGTCCATTTTATGCCCTTCTCCGGAGAGTGTTTTTCTCTCCCTCTGATATCTCACAGGTCTATCTCGCAGTTCTGTCTCTGCCCGAATTACCTCATTCCTTGCCTTCCTCGACAAGGTTGCATGGGTCCGAATCCAAATTCTTTGTCATGCCTGGAAGCCTTACAGATGGGTACTCTACCCCATCTCCTCATTAACTCTTGAGGATGGCCTTCCATCTACCAGCCTGACTGGTAATTCATTTCTGGTTCAAAGGATTGTTGAGAAATTACTACCAGTAGGTAATGGTCTGGTGAGGGTCATCTCAAACATACTTGGTTTTCTTGCACCATCTCTCTCATAGCATTCATGGTCTATCTTGGAAAACTTTCCCCCTTTCAGCAGTTATGAAACACATATTCAAATTCAAATTCTATTAATAACATAAAGTTCATACATTGACCTTTACATACAAAGATTCATCAAATCAAACATTCACACATATTTAGTCCGCCATAGTCTCTTTGCCAGTCATAGTTATATTTACAAATTGGGGGAAACATGGGTATTACAAAAGAGAGGCACCCTGGATAAGAAATGGAATACCTTGGACCCAGGTGAGAGCTCTCAAAAGAACTCATAAGTCTTGAAAAATACCAAAGAAAACCCTGGTGAAATTTGGCTAAGTTCTGGACTGGATTGTTAAGCCTGAGAAAAACCCTTGTTTTTCCTCAGAGGATCACGACTATTGATTTGGTATGGAGGTTAGATCTAGACCCTTTATTGGTGTAGGAGGCATGATTAAATCTCAATCATCAATATGAAGAGATAATGGATCATAACCGTCCATGGTAGGGTTCCATTCATGGTAAAACATAGAGGCGAGCTTCGACGGGAAGACTCCAAGGTGAGATCTGGACCCTCGATCGGAGCAAGGAAAATATTAAATCTTAGTTTTTGATCCATAACAAGGACCCCACATCTTCTTATAAAGTGACAATACCTTGTTTCTACCCTTAAGGATCGTAGCCATTGATTTTCATGGTGAAGAGATCTGAACCATAAATCGATGTAGAGGAAAAGGATGGGACAAGATTTATTCTCGACCATCGATCTGCTGAGATGAATAAATCTTAGACATCATCAAAGGAAGTTTCTTGGAGCAATATCCATAGATAAAATCCAACAGAGGAACCCCAAGGGCATATCTATACCATTGATTCATAGTCGAGGGCTTAGGAGAGTGACGTCATCAGATCGATGAGTGACATCAACGAACCCATGTGTAGTGTGAAGGTGTCATAACTTGATTGATGTGATGTGTATAGCCACATCAGTCCATATGGGAGGTCCAAGGGAAAAATGGCAGTAGGTCCACATGGAAAATGTAGATTGGTCCACGTGTCATGTGGGTAATGTGCCACATGTCAAGAAGAATCAATTTTTTAGGTAGGACCTTGTATTGGAATATGAGTGCCACGTGTCACATGAGGTGGCGGGGCCACGAGTCAGGACAAGTGACAACCAACATGTACAGAGGTGGGAACATGTTAATTTGCAACTCATAGGATAGGTCGAGTACGAGCCTTTTCGGTTTCATACCTGAGGACATCATGTGTCTTAATCCATGATGTTGGATATATGGTGAAGAGATCATGACCATTCATCACAGGGTGTTATTTAGAGTGGGTTACATAGATACACTCCGACAGAGGAAATCTGAGAGGATATCTAGATCGTCGATCTACGAAGATCAAAGGGACTCAACGGACAATCTGAATCATTGATATTTGGTTAAGGGCTCAAGTGGATGATGTCGATGGTTCCACATGTCAAGCAAAGAAGGTGGCATGTGACATAGTCATATAGCACCTATATGTGAGATTCTGTGGGAAATATGAATACCAAGTGTCAGGTGGCGATGGTGCCACGTGTCATGCAAAGATGATGTCACATGTTAAGAGGATTCTAAATAACTAGGTGAATATTTGAAAGATATCTCTACCATTAATTTCCTCAATATTCATCCAAGAGAGGTGGATGTCATGATGACATGAGGTTGCTAGCGTGGCATCCGATGTGTCCAAGAAGTGACAAGTGTCACCAAGGGATTGGCCAACGAGACGAAGGTGGTTCTCATTGGAAGAAGGGGTCGACCTTCGTTTCGAATTATGGATGGTATATTTGTTTGGGTTCATCCTCGGGAAATATGGGTCATATATATGTACAAGGGGATGAACTAGGAGGATGCCCGAACACTAACAACACCACCATCGATGAAATGACAAGATGTTTTGATTTTCCATTGGGCAAGGGGATCTCCATTGTTGATTTCCATGATATTTGTTCAAAGGAGGAGTGAGGATGATGACATCATGAATGACATAACCTGCTAACAAGGAAGCCAAAGTGTCCCTAGGATGACAGTTGTCACTTATTGGATAGTTGTTGAAAATGTGAGCTTGCAAATGTCAAGAGTCGTTGATATCGTTGGGGATGTGACGAGGAGATCTAAACTGTTGGATCCATATGGGCCACCATCAAATCATGGGAGGTAAGAAAGGTCATGTTTGAGAGAAAGTGATGATGACTATGGAATAATAACGGATGGCTATGAAATTTGGGGCTAACAATGATCATATATAGGTAGAGAGAAGTGGTGAAACATCCACCGTATATCTTGTGGGTCACATCCGTGTACCGTGAAGAACCCTAGATATTTGGGTGTTAACTTCCACGCCAATTGATATCATTGATATGATATGGACCATAGAGATCAATATCCGAGAGCCATAGGATTAGGGGAAGGTATCCATTGGATTTTTGTTAATGGGATTAAATTATAGGGAAACAAATCTCGATGACGATGATGGTGGGCCAAAGGATCGAGCCTGTGAAACTAACATGTCGATTGAAGCTACCATGTTTGATGGCATGAGTAATAAGCATCCACATGGATGCCACATGGTAATGAGATAGATGTTGACCAATGAAGGCCTGAAAACTTTGAGGGGCTATAAATTTTAATCTAGAGCCTAGTTTTGAACAAATTTATAGTCGTTAGAAATCTCTCGAAAAGTAGAAGATGATGGTGTTCTTACAAAAGGGAATTGAGAATTCCTCCCTTCTTTCTTTATATTTACAATAATATTGGTACTTTTCTAGGAATTTATGTGTCACATGGTCCCATGTGCAGATGTTGTCCCTACCAAGGCCCATGAACCATTGTAATGTAGTGTTCTTGAGTGTGGAAAGAAAAAGTTTTAATTTATGGGTGTTCGACACGTAATCATAACTTCTGCAAAGTATGTCAAATTAGAAGAGGAAGGTATCAAGGCCTTCTTTGTATAGACCATGAAAATTCAACAAGGATGAATGAGGGATATTATTCACTTTAGTCTCTTCATTTGATCCTCTAATTGAAAATATGAAGGTAGAGGTCTCTTCTTTGACATTTTCATGTGCCATTTCTCTTCGAGGGTTTTCTTCTATTTCTGAAGGTGCCTTAGGAAAAATGAACTCTCCAGGGTGGTGTTGTTCACTCATCAAATCCTCTGAAGGCTAAACCTCTGTGTGCATAGAACCCTATACAGTTTTAGATTCTTTAATGGAGGTCTCATGTATCTTTTTGGAAATAAAAATTTCTATAGGTGACAGATAGTTTGGTTGAATGAGATCCTTTCCCTCTTGAGAGTAACCTGCACTATTAGCTTTACGGGGAATTTTGGATGAACTAATGAATCTAACTTGTTGATCCCTAACTCTGTGCATACAAAAGACTAGAAAAACATTCTACAAACTACTGAAAAGACATCATATCACTCAATATACTATAATGAAAATCCAAACAATTACAAAACAACAACTATACTTTTGACAATTCCCCGACAACAGTGCCAAAAATGATAGACTTTTAATTACTTCCTAATTAATTGAGTAAGCAACTAAAGAGTTGTGCATTTAATTAACAATATGAGGTCGTCCCGAACTTACGAATTGTTGTGCACCATATATGCAAGTATAATGTTATAATACTTTTCAAATGATTGTCACAAGGTAAGATATCAAGATGCCTTAGCAAGTCACCAAATTGAACTGTATCAAATCCACACTTGCAGGAATAAAAACACACAGTTGCGGGAAATTAAATGACACACTTGTAGTAACTTGGTAAATCACACTTTGCAAGAAAGTAAATCACACTTGCGGGAAAAGTAAGTCACACTTGTAGGAAAGTAAACCACTTGCAAAAAAGTAAATCAAGCTTGTAGAAAAGCAAAGGTGACTTGTTCAAGTATTAAGATGATCTTGATTAATGTGACAGATGTATTACAGCTTATGTATCGATATGCAACAAACCTCAAACTAAGAATCAAATCACAATGTGTTTGCAACAAAGGGGATAAACCATATGAATCTATAAACCACAAAATTGTTAATTAAAAAGTTAGAGTCTTTGATGCAGAGTTGCAACAACCAGAGTTGCAGTAATAGGAGTTGCAACAACAAGAGTTACAACAGCCTAAATCTCAACAAGGGGACATTTAGAATTATAGTGAAGTTAAATAGAGAAATTTCTAGAAATAAATGGAAATATGGAAAAGACACTAGAATTATTCTCTCATTCAATCAAGAAACAATACCATACTACAACAATCAACAAGATGTTAAAACATGACTGGTTGGAAATAAATGGAAATAGGGAAAATATGATACAATTTTTCACTCGCAAACCATAAGACAATACTCTGCAATGTTAGTACTAAGTTACAACAATATGTTGAAGAGGAATTATTAGATATAAATGATGCTACAACTACGTCTAATAAGTATAAAAAGATACAAACAATACCGAGCTAAGGAGGGGTCCCTACCTCCTTAGACAGGTTACTGGTCTAAGAGTGTATTAGGATGCTTAAATACTCAAATTAACACTTTCCACACTTCGAATAGGAGCAAGAACTTTATATTAACTTATAGAAAAGAAAGTACATGACTTATGTTCTCTATTCTTTGCTTTGTCTATCCTACTTCATGCTCGAATGGAGGATGGTTTATATATCTATTACATTATTTATTATTCTCATGAGATCAAGGGAAAACCTTGGTAATCTTTTATGTTCCTCAATTGGTTACAACCAAAACTATAAAATATCTATGGTTGACTCAGTCGACTAAACAAGAAACTATTTTTAGGTTGTTCTTTGTCTTTTTCCTTCTTTGTTGGTTAATGGTCTGATCCATCTATTGTTTTTATCAGGTATGTCGACCATTTTTCCATCCTTATCCTTATCTAGTCGATCCAGTTGTTGTCATGAAGTTTGATCGCTGCCAAGCTGTCTAACTATTGCAACATGGTCGTCCCTTGACCGTGCACTAGAGGTATTGCAACAACACATGTGTTGTAGCACTTGCATAGGAGGTGTTGCAACAACATGAAACTTTATAGTATGTGTGCAAGAGGTGTTGCAACACACGTGAAAGAGGTGTTGCAGGAATTGATCCCAACGCCTCTAGAGTACCTATATGCATGTGTAAAGTGTTCTCTGTACATTTTACCAGTGAGCATGAAACAGAAGTAGATTATGTCCTAAATATGTCAGAATGATCATTGAAATGACATGGTTATACCTTGGTCCAAAAATGCATGCTAGTGAACAGAGTAAGTGATGGAAAGGTGTGAAAGTGGGAAAAAGGTGATCAAAAGGGTTATATGGGGGTCAAAAAGGATGTTATTTTGGATTCCTATCAGTCATGACAAACAAGATCATAAATATCTCAAAGGGATTTAGGATAAATATTGAAAGAAAAAAACCCTCGGATACCAGTTATTCCTGATCTAAACATGGATATTACCTAAGGATACTTTGACGGTGCTAGCCAAGTCCACCCTCCATCTTGTGAGGTTGGGTTCATATTGTTCATTAACAAGGACCATTTTATGCATGTTTGGTACTCTCTAGGTAGAGGCTTTAATAATAGAGTTGAATTCATCGCCTTAAAAAACGTGTTAGCTATGAACTGGAGAAAGGACTTTAAAAATTGCAGGTAACGGGAGATTTAAAACTTGTTATTGACTCAGTCGTTCACAAAGTCAAATTATAAAATGATTTTTTAAGTCCATTACTCCATGATATTCTAGAAACTTGTCAATCTTTTGATTGAATCTCTTTCACACACATCTTCATAACGCTTCTTACTAAAGCCTTTGGTTTTTATGAATTTGTTAATAACATAAAATTGGAAAGTTGGAATACATGGAATTTGATTTCTAAAGCTTTGTGGAAGGACAATAACATGTGGTTTCAAAAATCTTGTGTGTTCTTATAGTTAACTCTTTGAACGAATATAATAATGTATGGAATTTTTTTGGAAAAAGTGGATAAGAGAATTTTTTTTTTTTTTTTGTACAAAATGTTTATGGACAGAAAGTAGAAAT
>ML785916.1:148926-168752 GCA_009831015.1 Picea engelmannii | reverse complement strand
TAAAACATATGGGTTTTAATTGTTGGTAAATGTTTTATCAAATTCATTTCTAAAAGAGTTTTAAAATTGCTAAAATTTAAGTCAATGTATCCTTTCATATTAAAGGGGAGAGGTATTTTTTAATTGAATTAGTTTATGGGTATCTGGGGAAGGGGGTGCATAGGGTAAGGAGAGTTTATCGGTATTAGAGAGGTGTTATATATATTATGTGTAATCAATAATGGTAAAACTCTCTTTTGAACGTAGTGAGATCATACCTTTGCCCTTTCCTCAGATCAACCAAATCCTTTATATGGAAAATGAAATTGTGAACTAGAACTTTTATGTTGCATCTTTCTTTATGTATGAGTTGTCCTAACCCCCCTTTTTATATGTGTTTATGTATGTAGGGATTTATCTCTAATTTTGTATGGTTTACTTTCGTTTAGGTTTGTTCTATGCATTCATAAAATCCCATAGCTTGATCTTGTATTTAAGGGAATAAGGGTTTGCTAGTTCAAGGGGCTCTTCTATAAGCCCTAATTTTTCCTATCCGGGGCTCTTTTTTGTGGGTTATTTTAGTTGGGAAGATGACGGTTTTTACAACGACAGGGAAGCGAATATCACTACAATAAATATATGATCCCTCCATATAGACTCATGGCTATGTGTCTACTTTCCTTTTTTCATTATTGAGGGAGAAGATTATGATTACCTCAATGTTATTGAGCTCAACGAACCAATTAGGTCTCGTGGTTGGAAAGATGAGCCTAATCCCTCAAATGAAAGTAATCTCCTTGTGTTGCATCTGACATGAATGATATTATATCAAAATAAATAATACAATGATAGAGTACAAGTGTAACACATCCACGATGGGGCGTAAAAATTTTCGTTCTTCTTAAGAAAAACAATACCCTTATTCGGGGTCCCTATTCCATTCTACTCTTCCAAAGCATTCCAGCCACGATCTCCATGCTCCGAAATGAGCTCAGAGCAGGCAGATATCCTCTCCAAATATCTTTAGGTTCTTTCATCCCCCTATACTTGCATATGACTGCGACTATGACCAGACGCCAAGACAACATGGGCCAAGATGACCACCACGCGAAATCCTCTGGAGTGGAAAACCTTTGAAGTTCACGATTCGACGTCGTGTGTCCTCAGGGATTTCAATGACCCTGATTTACTTCGGGACTTCAGCGTTTAGGAGTTTCAAATGTTCCTACACCTTTTTCCTTCGAAGTACTTTGTACCCAGAGTTATAGATTGAGCGCCATGCGTCCCTTGTGATTGACGGTTATGATCTTCTTCAAGACTTCGAAGTTCGGGAGTTCCGAGAACTCCAACTCTTTTTCCTACGAAGTACTCTATACCTAAAGTTCCAAATCGATCGCCACGTGTCTATCTAAATCAATGGCTCGGGTCCACTTCAGTACTTCAACGTTCGAGAGTCCCAGACAGTCACACCACCTTTTCTCTCGGAGTGATTTCACCTAAAGTCAACAATCTATCGACGCACGTCTCTTTCAAATCGACGTCCACAATTTACTTCGCGAGGTTACCGACACGGTAGCAGTGCCAAGAGGCTTGCTCAAACTATGGAACTGTGATGTAATTCCCTGGGGAAACGCCTTCGAGGAATTAAACTGGAGCATATGGAAAATCAAGTAGAAGCATATGTTATCAAGGGAACAAACACATACTCATAACTTAGTTATTTCAATACATAAACCATTTATAGACATACAAATACATGCATGCATCCATTACTTCCAATTCAAAGCACAAGGCATGAAAACACTTATCAGAACCATAAGGCGTGATGTGACTGTTGAAAGGGGTGCTCGTTTCCACCCAACCATAGGCTCAGTCAGTCCTAATGGCTTTACCACTAGCCACCCCTGAGCTTAGACCACGATGCTTTGAGATTCAATCTCTTTCTTTCAACTCAACGGAAGTTAGGGATGACGGTTACTCTCCGTCTCCCAGTACATAAATAGATAGGGATGAAGGTTACTCTCCTTCTCCCAACTCAGTCTCTATTTCCTGCTATCAGAACTCACTTTCCTCTTTCAGACCTTCCTCGGACTCGAGAGCTTAGGCTCTCATCTCTACACTCTTTGATGATTTCCTCTCTGACTCCCATGCTTTCCTTTCTTTCCTTTTCCAACAAGATTGTGTGTGGCCCGAATTCCTAGTCCGTGGTCAAGTTTGGAAACCTTAAAGATGGGCAGTCTTCCCCATCCCCTCATTAACTCTTGAGGATGTCTTCCCACCTACCATCCTGACTGTAATTCATTCATGGGTCAAAGGGTTGTTCTGATCCTGAGAAATTAAATCCAACAAAGTACTGGTTCGGTGGAGGTTAATGCAACCATTCCTGGTCCCCTCCACCACCTTTTCCTAGCATTTGTGGTCTCTCTTAGCACATCCCCTTTCCAGAAGTCATGCAACATGTATCCATTTTCTATTAAAATAACAAAATTTACATTCATCGACCTTTTATACAAAGGTCCATCAAATCAAACATTCACATCTTTGAGTTTGCCATAGTTCCTTGGCCAATATAGTTATATTTACAAACTGGGGAAAACATGGTGTTACAATTCCCTCCCCCTTAAAGGAACATCATCCTCGATGTTCTATCTGTCAACATGATATGTATATACAGGAGTAAACAAAATCAGATATGCCTGTCTCATGGCATCCTCCATTTCCCATGTAGCCTCATCTAGGCCAAAGTGTTTCCACTGCACCTTGACCTGTGCAATGGTTCGGTTCCTGAGTGAGGTTTCCTTCCTGTCTAGTATGAATTGAGCTTAGAGCAGGAATTATCCCTCCGACTCCACCTGGATCACAAACCAGTCAATTATATGATTAGAATTATGTACATATTTCTTCAATAATTAAACATGGAAAACATTATGTGCCTTTACTATGAGAGGGAGTGTTATCCTATAAGCTACATGTCCCACTCTATCTAAGACCTCAAAGGGTCCACAATAACGAGGTGTCATCTTGGCATAAGCTCCCATTCTCATGTCTTGAACTCTCTAGGAGTTCTCTTTCTGTTGGCGTAAATTTTCTTTCTATCCTGAGAAATATTCATATTTTTCTTTATCTGAATCACTTTTTGTTTCATTTCTTTCAACATGTCGGGTCCGATTGTAATTCTCTCCACTGGATTACTCCAACTGATTGGGATTTTGCATTGTCTACCGTAGAGGGCTTCAAAATGGCTCATCTTCAAGGATTCTTAATAACCGTTGTTGTAGGAAAACTCTACCAATGATAGGTAGTCTTCCCACTTCTTACGCTAATGCATTACATGTATCCTTAGCATGTCTTCTAATATTTGGTTTATTCTTTCTATCTGTCCATCAGTTTGAGGGTGATAGGTTGTGTTGAACAACAATTTCATCTCAAAACCAACCATTAAGGATTTCCAAAAGCTTGAAGTAAATTTGGTGTCTCTGTCAGATACAATTTCCTTGGGCATGCCATGCAGTATGAATATCTCCTTCATGAAGATGACGGCAATATCTATTTCCTTACAAGTTGACTTGACAGGAACAAAGTGAGCATACTTACTCAATTTTTCCACTACGACCATTATGTCATCATTTTTCTTGGTCGAATTTGGTAATTCGGTGATGAAATCCATGGAGATGGTTTCCCATTTCCATTTTGGGATTGGTAGGGGCTGTAACAACCCTGTTGGATGTCAGTGTTCTACCTTAACTTGTCGGCATTCTAAACACTTAGCTAAGTAATCAACTATGTCTTTTTTTAATTCAGACCAATAAAATTGTTTTCTAGTGGTCGTGATCATTTTCTGATAACCTGGATGACTAGTATATGGTCTCTTGTGCAGTTCGTCCATTATGAAACTCTTCAAGTCGCCACAATTTGGGATATACAATATGTTTCTATAAGTCAGCAGGCCTTCGTCGAGCATTTGATAGCCTTCATACTTTATCCTTGTAGGCTCTTGCCTTAGGTATGAGGTATGGTCTTGAAGAATGCATTTGTTTCTTGTGCATTCCTAACTCTTTCCTTGACATTCGTTTCACAAGTTCTTACCACTTCCAGGTGAATTGTTTTCATACTTAAGCTAAGGGCGTATGCTACCCTATTTTTCTTCCCTTTGATGTGTTTGATTTCGAAGTCGAACTCACTAAGGAGAGCCATCCACCTAGCTTGTCTAGCATTGAGTTTTGGTTGATCAAACAGGTGCCTCAACCCACAGTGGTCTGTCATAAGTACAAATCTCCTACCCAGGAGGTAATGCCTCCATATTTTTAAAGCATGAACTATGGTAGCCAACTCTAGGTCATGGGTCACATAATTGATTTCATGCTCATTCAATTTCCTGGACGCGTAGAAAATTACACGTCCCTCTTGCATAAGGACTCCTCTGAGTCCTTCCTTGTAGGCATTTGTACACACAAGGAAGTCATTATCAGGGTCTGCAATCTTCATCATGGGTGCATGGGTCAGGAGGTATTTCAGTTCCTAAAATCTTTCTTCACATTTTGATGTCCAAGTGAATTTAACCCCCTTTTTCTAGAGGGTAGTGATTGGACAATCAATCTTGGAAAACTCTTTTATGAACCTTCTATAATATCTTGCTAATCCCATGAAGGATATGATGTCAGATACATCCTTTGGGGTAGCCCATTCCATAATAGATCTGATCTTGTCAGGGTCTACTACCACCCCTTCTTTAGAAATAGCATGGTTGAAGTAATGGATTTTCTTCTAGAAAAAGACACACTTTCTAAACTTAGCATAGAGATGATGCTCTCTTAGTACTTGAAGTATGAGTCTAATATGTCCTTCATGCTCCTCTCTATTCATGGAGTAGATTAGGATATCATAAATGAAAACCAATACAAATTTGTCCAAAATTTTGTTGAGTACATTATTCATCAAGCACATAAAAGTGGCGGGGGAATTGGTTAACCCAAATGGCACCACCACAAATTCATAGTGACCATACCTTGTCCTGAAGGTTGTTTTGTGGATGTATTCATCCTTAATTCGAACTTGATGGTATCCATACCTTAAGTCAATCTTTGAGAAAATGGAAGCACATCCCAATTGGTCGAATAAGTCATTGATTCTTGGTAAGGGGTACTTGTTCTTTATGGTTGTCTTATTGAGTTGTCTATAATCTATGCACAGTTGGAGTGTGCCATATTTCTTTTTCACAAACAAGACAGGTGCTCCCCATGAAGATACATTGGGTCAAATGTAGCCTTTTTCCATCATCTCCTTTAGTTGTAGCTTGATCTCAACCAACTCTGGCATACTCATCCTATAGGGCGTTCTAGATGCTGGTATTGCTCCTGGTGCATGTTCTATCGAGAAGTCAATGTCTATTCTCGGAGGTAGACCTGGTACCTCTTCTAGAAATACGTCTTTATATTCTCTTAATATGGGGTGGTCCTCTAGGTTTGGTTTGTCATCCTCCATAGATTCCAACACCTGTATTTCATATAAAGGACACCCCTTTCTGCAATACTTTTTCATTTGAAGGGTTGATATTTGTCTCACTGAGACATTCTTTTGAATCCCTTGGAGGGTTATCTTTCTCCCTTCTTCATTTACACATTCTAAAGTTTTATGGTAGCATTCCAACTTAGTTTTATAAGCATCCAACCAGTCCAGACCAATCAACAAGTCATAAGATCCTAGGGGAAGTATGTTAAGGGCCGCACGGGTGGGAAATCCATCCATGATGAATTGGCAAGTTGGTATGACCTCTGCTACTTTTCTTTTGGTATCAGTGGCTAGTTGTACCAACCACGGATTAACATGTCTAACTAGTTGAATTTTACACTTATCAATAGTTTGAGGGGCCACATAACTCAAATTAGAATCAGGGTCAATTAAAATAGAAACTGGATGGTTGGCGATCATACCTTCTATCTCCACCACTGAAGCTTGGTGGTCGGCTTGATTATTGTCCAAGGCTGCATAAATTCGTGGCATGATCCTAGCCACATCATTGATCGTGGTAGCTTCTTGGATATTGTAGACTCTCCTACTGTTTTATTGTCTATGTGGACAATCCCTCAGCCGATGTCCTTCTCCACAACCCCAACATTTTAAGGGTTCTTTCTTTGGGTTATCAGTCTTTCCTGGGACTGCCTCAAAAGGTTTATTTACACTTTGAGAGGGGAAATTTTGTTGATACACACTTCTAGTAGGAAGGTTCATCCTAGAACCCTTTCCATAGTTCTTAAATCTTAAGGATTTAAACCCCTTCTTATTGAATCCTGAACTACTTTTCTTCTTCCAGTCCTCATGAGGTCATGTCTTACTCCCGAACTGTTCATAACAATAACTCACCTTGCGGATGGTTTCGTCTAATGTATTTGGTTCATTAAACTCAATCCTGTCCCAGTAGGTTTATGGTAACCCACTAATAAATCACTGCACTTTTACCTTTTCATCCTTTATGTAGGGTACATACCTCAGTAGCTCAAGGAATTTATTGACATATTCATCTATGGTGATTTGTCCCAGCCTAAGTTTATAGAACTCCTTAGTCTTCCCATCCATGTATTTCTCTGACAGATATTGTTTCCTAAAGTATTTCTCAAACTGTTTCCATGACAATTCCTTCTCATGGACTCCTTTCACATTCCTAAGGTCTTCCCACCAAATGGAAGCCTTTCCATTTAGGTTGAAGATGGTTATTCGAGACTTCAAGTTTTCAAAGTCGTCATGGACTTTGAAGTACTTCTTTAAACCAAGTAGCCAAGCTTCAGCCTCTTCTCCTTTATTAATCTCTCCATCAAAAAAGGGTGGTTTGGCTTTCTTGAACTCTTCAGGATCATGACTTTTGGAATTCTTTTGCTTCTTTCCTTTCCTTTGAGAATGTGAGCTAGTTTTTCTACTAGAAGGTCCCTCGAATTTTCCATCTTCCTTTCTAGAGGACTCTCCCGATGAGTGTCCCCTGCCTTGAGGTTGGGTCTTCTTCGAGGTACTTCCCCTAGTGTGGTCACTTATGGGGCCATGTTTTCAGATCTCAGTTGGACTTCGACTTCTCTTCACATGTCGTCGGTCCACATGGATGGTTGCAGGTTCATGCTGTAGCTGCCTCTATGTGTCGGATAAGATTTGCAACAAGACTGCATTAATTTCTATTTGTTTTTCTTTCTCCTTTATCAATGTCTCATTGTCGGCCTTGCAACTCTGTAATTCGATCCTGAGGCTCGTTACAGTTTCAACCAAATATGGAGGGGTTTCCACCGCCCTCCTTTCATCAGATTCTTCGTCTCTATTCTGGGAGCCATTCCCCACTTCATAGCATGTCACCATACTTTAGGCTTGAAGTTTTCCCGTGATTTACTGACTTCTTGAGTGCTGACAAAAAACTTATTGTTAGCCAACATTCTATTATTTTATGAACAATACACAGTTCAAATTTATTAAATGCACACACACAGTAGAAAGTTTCATTCTTTTCCTCAATAAAAGTTTAATAAAACTCTTTAAGAAAGAGGTAAGATAGGGTGTCACTCTTAAAAGTACTCTAAATATGGTTTTTAAGTGACTCGTCCATGAGCCCAAGCAGGCCAAGTGTTGTAGCCTCACTTTGATACCAATTTGTAACACATCCACGATGGGGAGTAAAAATTTTTGTTCTTCTTAAGAAAAAAAATACCCTCATTTGGGGTCTCTATTCCATTATTCTCTTCCAGATCTTTCCAACCATGATCTCCATGCTCTGAAACCCACTCAGAGCAGGCAAATATCCTCTCCCAATATCTTTGGGTTCTTTCATCCCCCTATACTTGCATATGATCGTGGCTATGACACGATGCCAAGACAATAGGCGCCAAGACGACCACCACGCGAAATCCTTTGGAGTGGCAAACCTCCGAAGTTCACAATCGGACGCTACATGTCCTCATGGATTTCGAGGACCCTGATTTACTTTGGGACTTCGACGTTCAGGAGTTTCAAATGTTCCTACATTTTTTTCCTCCGAAGTACTCTTTACTTGGAGTTATAGATCGAGCACTACGCGTCCCTTGTGATTGATGTTTATGATCTTCTTTGGGACTTCGACATTCGGGAATTCCAAGAACTCCAACTCTTTTTACTCCAAAGTACTTTGTACCCGAAGTTCCAGATCGGGCGCCACGCGTCCATCTAAATCAATGGCTCGGGTCCACTTCGGGACTTCTACGTTTGGGAGTCCGGGAAGCTCACACCACCGGGGTGCTCGTTTCCACCCAACCATAGGCTCAGTCAGTCCTAATGGCTTTACCACTGGCCACCCCTGAGCTTAGACCACAATGCTTTGAGATTCCATCTCTTTCTTCCATCTCAACGAAAGTTAGGGACGAAGGTTACTCTCCTTCTCCCAGTATAGAAATAGATAGGGATGAAGGTTACTCTCCTTCTCCCGACTCAGTCTCTATTATTGTGATCATAACTCACTTTCCTCTTTCAGTCCTTCCTCAGACCCGAGAGCTTAGGCTCTCGTCTCTGCACTCTTCGTCGATTTCCTCTCTGACCCCCGCACTTTCCTTTTTTGTCTTTTCCAGCAAGATTGTGTGTGGCCCGAATTCCCAGTCTATGGTCGGGTTTGGAAGCCTTACAGATGGGCGGTCTTCTCCATCCCCTCATTAACTCTTGAGGAGGTCTTCCCACCTACCAACCTGACTGTAATTCATTCCTGGGTCAGAGGGTTGTTTTGATCCTGAGCAATTAAATCCAACAAAGTATTGGTTCGGTGGAGGTTAACGCAACCATTCCTGGTCCCCTCCACCACCTTTTCCTAGCATTCATGGTCTCTCTTAGCAAATCCCCTTTCAAGCAGTCATGCCACACGTATCCATTTTCTATTAAAATAACATAATTTACATTCATCAACCTTTTATACAAAGTTCCATCAAATCAAACATCCACACCTTTGAGTTTGTCATAGTTTCTTGGCCAATATGGTTATATTTACAAATTGGGGGAAACAGGGTGTTACAACAAGGAAGAAATGACTCATTTCCATCTAAAGAATAGTAAGAATTCCCCTAGGACAGATTGAGCCCTAGGATCACAATCTCTTGCATCTCACCTAATGAGAGTGGCGTTCAGTCTAAATGATAAGAAAATGAGAATGGGTTATGGGGTTGCCCACCGGCCTAAAGATATTTGCAAAGACAAACTTTATATAAGTAGATATTTTTCTTAATATGTTCATAAAATCATAGATCTAAGGCATGAAGTGTTACAACTTGGGGAAACTCGTCGTTCTAGGTCTACAAATAGATATCTAGATACATAAACCCTTCCTCAGCAAATACATGATCATGTATTACATTGAAGAGAGGGGTGAAAGTAGTATAACACCAACAATGTTATCTTACTATAGTGGCATATCTCTATATTGGATTGTTAGTGCACTTGCTTTCTTTTTTTGTTATTTTTGTGATTTAATCTTATAAGAGTTTTTTTGTGTATGTATTAAGGATAAAAATAAAAAAGGTATTAACAATGTTATAAAAAAATGGATATCTAGTAAAAATAAAGAGTTTATATATATATATATATATATATATATATATATATATATATATATATATATATATATATGGAGGGAGGTTTAACAAAATAATTTTAAGAGGCATTTTTCAATATTTAGTGAAATTAAAAGTATTCTTTAATATCCGAAGAAGAAATATACTATATCATAAATTTACTTAATGAAAACTCTGTATCTATAAATTATATGCAACTTTAATTATATTAAAATACAAAAAAAAGCAATAAAAATAACATTTATGTATTATATCTAATAATTGTTTTGAAAAAAAATAATAAAACAAAATAATAACAAAAAATCAATTTAATATCCACATCTCATAAATAAATAAATAAACCAAAAAAAATATCACTAATAAATAAATAAAACATTTTAATATCCACATCTCATCAATAAATAAATAAATAAACCAACAAAAATATATCACTAATAAATGAAAAGTTGAATGAGGTGTAAGGAATAAGTTAAATATCCATAACTTTTTACCAAAGAAGACTCTCAAAATATATGCTTAAACTTATTTATAGAATTTGGATTCTCTCATTAAACAAATATTAGTCTTCATTTTTTTTTCCTATTTTTAATGTGTTGTGCATACCTTCTCTAATGAATTACCAAATAACACATTGGATAATGTTAACAATTTTTTTATAATCATATTAAATTTAATTAAATTAAAAATAAAATAAACATATATAATTGCAATTTCTTTAAAACCATATACATTTTCTTTTCCTTTTCAAAGGATAAAATATTTTCTACTAAAAAGTTTTCAACACAAACACTAATTTCCCTTTCAAAAGATAAAATATAATGTCTACTAAAAGGTTCTCAACACAAACATTAATTAAAAAAATAATCTTAATATATTAAAAAAATATCCAAATTATAAAAATATCAATCTCCATCAATACCAAATACCAAGAATGATAATAGGATTTTTCAATAATTAATCCTATAATACCATGGATGATAGGATTTTTCAATAATTAATACTATAATTGAATTAGATTAAACAACAAAAGCACGATGAAAACCCTCCCAAATATACATTGGTGTAGAGTTTTAAAAAATACTTTCTTAAATAAACATAAAGTTGAAAATTGGTATAGTGACAATTTTGGAAGGTATAAATCTCAAGTATACAATACATCAATCCTTTGTTTTTATATAAATATAAATATTATTATACATTTTATCACTTATCACGCACATAACAATTTGTGAAAGATAAGATTAATAATGAAAGATGTTTATGTTTATCCAGTGAAGAACTTGTCTTATTCTTGAAATCGAAGAAAGCCAAGGTAGTCTCCCAATTATTTGTGACTGAATAATAGAAATCATTAAGCACTGAAACCTTTATGTAGTGAAGTCCTAAGCTTGGATATCATTTGATTATATACCTTTGCAATACTATAGTCATCGTATCTTTGTGGAAACTTTTATTGCAAATATTTGAAAGAAAATATTGGTTTCATGTCATACTAAAATACTGGTCTACAATGTTTTAAAATAAAATGTGCTTATTGGTTTCATGTCATATTAAAATGTTGGTCCACAATGTTTTAAAATTGGTTTATTTACTAAAATATGTTTATGTATATTTGTAGATATTTTTTTTTAAATATTTGAAAAAATATTGGTTTCATGTCATACTAAAATGTTGATCCACAATGTTTTAAAATGTGCTTACTTAGTAAAATATGTTTATGTTTAGAACTTTTAGGGTCATATTAAAATGTTGGTCCACAATGTTTTAAAATTGGTTTATTTACTAAAATATGTTTATGTATATTTGTAGATATTTTTTTTTAAATATTTGAAAAAATATTGGTTTCATGTCATACTAAAATGTTAGTCCACAATGTTTTAAAATGTACTTAGTAAAATTCTTATGAGAAATTCTTTATGTTTTTGTTAATAACTTTAAATTTTTTTATGAGAAATATATGTTTACAATAAATTTTGAATGTTTAGCATTCCAAAACCATTTAGCATAAATGTTGAGAAACAAATCTACTATTTTTATCCATAATTTGAAGTTTGGTTTGGTTGAAAAAATTAGCCACCAACTCAATTGTTTTTTAGTTGTTGTAATACACACAATGAAAACTAATGAGCATGCAAAATGAACTTATTTTGTTTCTAAGCTTGTATTATTAAATGTTGAGTCACCTAGTTTAAATTAGTGAAGATGAAATTTGGCAAAAATTTAATTGTTAAATTTTGTGGAGGTATGTACACACCCTATCCCTCTCTGGATTTGAACTTGTAACCTCTTAGGAGGAAACACATGTTCTTAACCATTAGTTCTAATAACTACCACTCAAGACAAACTAACTATATATGCACATTTATTGATTAGTAAAACTATCCTACTAAACAATATAGTTGTAAAATTCAAAACTCCTAAATAAATTAAATAAGAATTTTTTTAAATATAACTAACTTGAAAATAGATGATAGATATGTTATGATCATTCTTAGGTTATGGAAAAACTCTATAATAAAAGTGATTATTTACATGCATTTTCCAAGTAACTTTAAGTTATAAACTTTTAAGGATCTCCCGTTTGTCTTATTATACTATATTTATTGTCTTATTATACTATATTTATGATAGATGTCAGTTTTCATTCAATCCCTTACCAATTTCACTTTGTGTGTCTTTCTTCATGAAACTAAAGTTTCACACCCTTACACCCTTTCAAATGTTTTTATGAGTTGTTGTCATCAATACGAGCACACTTTCGTTCATCTTGTAAATTGTATAAAGTTTCACAACCCTTACACCCTTTTAAATGTTTTTATGAGTTGTTGCCAGCAATGGGAGCACATTTTTGTTCATCTTGTAAATTGTATATTCCATTTTTTATTTTTTACCAGGTTATATGTAAACATTGTTGTTGAGATTTGTTTTGTAAAAATCAATTCTCCTCTAATTTCCACATGTTTGTTCATCTTGTAAATTGTATGTTTCATTGTTTTATTTTTTACCAGGTTATATGTAAACATTGTTGTTGAGATTCGTTTTGTAAAAATCAGTACTCTTCTCATTTCTAATACTCTATCTCTTCATCATCAATGACTATATCACCCACATTGATGTGGGGAATACATTCCACATAAAATCCCCTCCCAAAAATATGAGGGCAAACTCAACGAAGACCCTAGCATAAACATCACCACATACCATTTATGATGTGGATCTATTTAATTGTTAAATATAATAAAAAGGTCAAATTAAAAAATGTTAACGACACAAGCCCATCCCATCACCCATGGGGGGATGCGTTGTCTTAACTCGCCACAGATATCTAGAATTCATCTATGTCCTTGCAAATATTGTCCTTTGAAGTTTGGCCATTTATGTAGGGAGTAAGCTAACCCTTCTACAAAATGGAGCCCGATGGGACATCTCGGGCACCGAGCACTTATTTCGTAGAACGTTGGCCTTCCCCGTTCAATGCGCGTTCAATGTCCTCCCGTCCACCTTGGGCCCTCTGTTCTCGTTCTCCGCAATCCCTTCCTGTTCCAGCTTACTCCTTTATGTAGTCCTAAATTTAATTTTAGTCAATTATAGTTGCTTCCTACACTATCTTATTCGATATGAGTTATCTAGGCTTCACAACTCCCTATTCCTCCAAAATATATGCATTGAGTGCACAATTTCTCAAATACAACAAAGATGATGAATACGAGGTTATTAGAACATAAATTAATCATTAATTGATATTATTAAAGTTATTAATACATAATAATTTTAATAATACAAGTGTATTAATATTATAAGTGATGTGTTAAATAATTTAATCAACAAATAAAATTTTTATATGTATTGAGGAACTTAGTATTTCAACATAAAGTTATATAAGATGAATGTTGTAAGGTGACATGATAATTGATGAATAATACAATGTGACATAATAATTGATGAATGATACAATGTGACATAATTTTTTAAGATTTATGCTTGGTTATATTATATTATTGTATTTATCAATTAGGTATTTATATGGAATATCTTATAGTTCTACTATTAAAAATGTTTCAGTGTTAATTGTGCATGTCCCCGATGAGGTTTCAGTGTTAATTGTGCATGTCCCCGAAGAGGTTTCAGTGTTAATTGTGCATGTCCCCGATGAGGTCAAGCTATCAAGAGTTGGGTCTTGAACTGGTTAAGCTCGGGGAAGAACACTCTCATCAACCCAAGCAACCTCCCATGGTAGAAGAAAAACTAGACGATGGAGTAGTAGATCCTATCAAATGGTTTCTCAAGGAATCCCTCATTTGACACATGAATGAGATGATGGATAATTTTTCCCAGATCCTTCGATGGTTTCCAACATCAACACAGGCACCTTCAAATAACAGTCACTTTGGAGGTGTGATGTCCTTTAAGATACAAGTTAACTTTGATATTCCTTTATTTGAATGCCACATAGACATCGACACTTTGGAAAAATGGTTAAGTCTACTAGAGTGTTATTTCTCTACCCAAAATTTTTCCAATAGTGAGAAAATCATCTTCTCTCTCTTTAAATCCCTTCCCCATGTTAGAGATTGGTGGGAAACTCACTGTGAGAAACATGTTGGAGATAAGTCTTCAATTTTGGGGCTAGAACCCACTTGGGAGGATTTTTTGATTCCCTAAAGGAGAAATACTACCCTATTGTAAGCTATGATGACCAGTACATGAGATGGGAAACTCTACGTCAGGAGAGAGACTAGTCGATGTCAGAATAAACCAACATCTTCCATACGTTGTGCACAAAGCTAGGTATTAAATACTATGAGCGAAACCTGCTTTTGAAGCACCACAGTAGCCTATATAGGTACATCCAAACAAATATGGAGTTCCTAGACATCTCCTCATTGGGAGTCGCTTACCAATATGTTGTCAAGATTAAGCAAAAGTTCAAGCAAAAGAATAATCGATATTTCAGTTTTGCAAACCCATCACAACAGAAGCACAATAAAGGTGGCCCTAACTCCCGTAACAAAGGACAAAACAAGGATGGCCAACCCTAGGACAACCAGTATAAGCCACAACCAAATAAGGGTAACAAGAAGTCGAAGAAGGACACGAGAAAATAGTGCGAGTTCTACAAAATCCCTTGGAACAACACTGATGAATGTTGCTCCAAAAAGTAATTATTGGCTATGATGAAATTCTCAGAGTTAGATGCCAACTTAGGCTCTTATTCAAAACCATATAAGATAAAACCAATCATTAACGTGAAACCCACTGTCACCATCACTACCACAAAGGTCCAACCAAAGGAACCAGAGGATCCTGAAAAAGGGGAGCACCTTTTCCACTCATAGATGTGATTGAAGGTGACCCCACTCTAATTCATTGTTGACAACAGTATCCATAAGAACCTAATATCAGCATAGGTCCTCAAGAGGTTGAACCTAACAACGATGCCTTACCCTCTTCCATACACCATCGGTTGGCTTAGTCAAGGATGAGACATTCACATCAACCAACAATGTCACCTGCACTATGGAATAAAACCCTTCAAATACGAGGTATTGTGTGATGTTTCTCAACTTGAAGTTTGTGATTTTCTTTTAGGAAAACCATATGTGAAATCGGCATGTCGTTTATGAATCTAGGCCATGTAGTATCATTGTTACTTTGGGAGTTCAATTATATATGGTACAGAGGTAGTGGAAACTACTGCGGTCTCTTTGATCTCCATGAAGTAGTGCAAAAAGGTGGTCTCTAGATTAGCTATATTAGCTCAAGGGCACCAAAATTTTCAGTAAGATTGATCCAAATTCAGGCTACCACCAGGAGCCGATTGACAAAAATGATGTATGGAAGACAACCTTCAAGTCTAAAGAAGGTCTCTTTGAGTGGATGGTCATGTCTTTCGACTTGAATAATACCTCGATAAAATTCATGTCGATGATGGATGATATATTGCAACCATTCACAAACTCTTTTGTGGTCTTATATCTAGATGACATCCTCATCTTTAGCAAAAATCGAGAGGAACATTTGAAGCACATTCATTAGGTCTTTGGCCCACTGCAACAACAAAAGTTATATGCAAATTTGGAGAAGTGTTCCTTCGACATGTAGAAAATTAAATATTTGGGATACATAATGGATGAGTAGGGTGTGCATAAGGATCCATCCAAGATGCAAGTCATTCATGATTTGTCGTCCATGAAGACACTAACTAAGCTCCATAGCTTCTTGGGCCTCACCAATTTCTACTACAGATTTATGTTGGGGTTCTCTTATATCACTTGGGCACTAAGACAAATGGCCAAGGGTGGATCCATGGCCAAGATTTTTTGGGCTTTGTCAGAATAGAAAACATTTGAGACTTTGAAATTCCACCTCTACTTAGCACTAGTCCTTATTATGTTATACTTGCAACAACCATTTGAGATTGAAATAGATGCTTCAGATTATGTTATTGGTGTAGTCCTCACTCAACATGGGCATCCGGTGGCCTATCACAGTGAAACACTATATGATGTTGTTCACAGATACCCAACCTATGTAAAACAGATGCATTCCATTATGCATGCATGTTGATAGTGGAAGAATTACATTTTGGGAAAGGAAACGACCATCCACACTACTCAAAGGCGTTTACAATTCATGCAAACACAAGAAGAACTACAAAATGACCACCATCAGAAGTGGTCCATGTACCTACAACAATTCCACTTGAACATCAAGTACAACAAGGGAAGCACCAACCATGTTGCAGACTGCCTCAGTTGACCCTCGGTTGTGGTGCTAACCACAAATATTAACTCTTGTGGGAATGAGACCTTCGGGTGGCCACAATTATACAACAATGACTCTGACTTTTATTCTATCTATCAGAAACTGAGCACAAGAAAACCAGTTCCATACTTTCATCTCCAAGATGGACCGTTATGCCATCTGAGCCATCTCTATGTTCCTTCAAGCAAGCATGCAAAGATTATTTTAGAAGCTTCTTACAGTCGGGCAATAAGACACTTTGGCATGGAAAAAATAGTGGCAACACTGCAAAATCATTTTTATTGGTTGAAGATTCAACAAGATGTCAACAGGTATATTATATCATGCAATACCTGCACCATTTCCAAACCCACCATTAAGAAGTAGGGGCTATACACCACTCTTCCTACTCCTGAAAGGCCTTGTGAATCCATCTCAATGGATTACATCTCTGGTCTACCTTCAAAAAATCATGGTAATGACTTTCTCTTCATGGTCATTGATGTAACATCACCCAGCCACCAACAGGCCAAAAACACGCTGCCTCGAACATACACTATCTCCAATACTGATACCGAAGTGATGTACCGAGTCAGCCAGGTCGACATCACCACTTGGAAACTTCCTTGTTCTGGTATTCATATATATATATATATATATAATACAATTTAAATAGACATAAACACCATGCTCATACACATATTCATGTGGATGCAACGTTAACACATACATGCAATATATACAATCAATTCTAATAGCATTATAACTTGTATACTAGATACACATCATACAATGTACAAAGAATTGGTACTTATCTTTTGATTGAGAACACCATCAACGGCGTGAAGAACTTCCATGAACCTCCCAACCCTAGAACAAACTGCTCATCACTCTAAGTAGGGGTCACCCCCGAGCTGGGACTAAACTCCATTGGGCGAGGGATTCCTAGGCTAGGCAAGGTCGACAGGATAGTCACATAGTTCAATAGGAAGGATTTCCTCCAAGGAGCCACTTACCCCCACCGCTCATAGACTCTCATTCCCCACATGCGTGTCCCACCCTAGGAGTATACACCTTCACTGTCACACATTCCATGGGTTGCTCCACCTCCCTTCTCGGGCTTCAGCAATAGGCCAAACATGAATTCTCAAAGCTCTATAGCTACTACTGGAATCCCTCCAGGAGAGCTTAGTTCCTCAACACACTCTCTCACCTGGAGAGAGTTTCTCACAGGCCTGACAACCTACTTCCTATATCCACGAGCCTGACAACCCGCTTCTTCACTCCTGCTCCTCAACACATGGGCATGGCGATGGCAACAAAAAAAACTGGACATGGGGGACGGTAATGAAGGAAAAATATGCAGGCAACCCGCAGGGTACACGTGCATCAGGGGTATCAATTCAGGCTTATTGCAGATGTTCGGGGTGGTTGAGGAATTAAACAATGGTGTTCCAAGGTTACCTTGTTCTTGTTGGGTGCGCTGGTGCAAAATGGAAAAATATCCCTTAAAACAGTAAGAATTCCCACTTATATTTTCATGTGCTTGAGCTGACACATGGCACTCATGAAGCACATTCCTCTCCATTTGGAAGTCATACCTTTTCCCCGAAGCAACTTAGGATATATATATATCCCACTCACAACATTTAGAATAATAATATATTATTCTATTGGGATTAAGCTCTTAATCTTATCCCCTCTTTACAACCACTCAGCGCCCTCCCTTACCCAGCCTAGTGGAGTTCAGCCCCCCCATACTCTTTCTTCGTGGTCGGTCTACACGTAGTGATGTTGTTTATATTAAACATATAAATATTTACATGTACAACAAAACATGCTACAAGCCTTTATCGTCTAGGCTCTCCGGCCTAAAAGTACATAAGCCCCTAGCTTATAACACCTGGATCACCATCCTACATAACATATTTACAATTCGTAATTACAACTAGGCTCGTCCTTGAGGTATTACAATCCGCTCCCATTATTTTGCACTGTCCTGAGTGCAAATTATTTACACAACATCAACAATATTTCCAAAATATTCAAAAATATGCGGGCTTTCTGCTCGCATAGCATCTTTATGCTCCCATGTTGCGTCCTCAGGACCGTACCAAGTCCATTGGACCTTTACAAGCCCTATGGATTGATTCCAAAGTTGCTTTCTCTTCCGGTCCAATATGCTCACTGGATGCACTTGTAAAGCGCCTTCTTGCTCCACCTGAATCACATTCCAATCAATCACATGATTAGCATCAGGTATATATTTCTTGAGCAATGAGACATGAAATACATTATGAATAGTTATGCATGCAGAAAATTCAAGCATATAAGCTACTAGTCCAATCCTTTCTAGAATTTCAAATGGTCCACAATATTTGGCTGCCAACTTGGAACAGTTTCCCAACTTCAGGGAACTTATGTTGGCTTTCACCTTCAAGAAAACATGATCACCCACTTTAAACTCCCTGTGGGTTCTTCCTTTGTCAGAATAACTTCTCTGCATGTCTTGGGCAGGCTTCAAATTCTACTTTATCTTTAACAATTGATCTTCCATTTCTCTGAGCAACTTTGGCCCAATTATTTCTCTATTAGCTGGGTTGTCCCAGTTTATTGGTGTGTTCCACTTTCTGCCATAAAGTGCCTCAAATGGGCTCATCTTTAGTGATGCTTGGCACCCATTGCTATAAGAAAACTCTACCAAGTGTACGTAGTCTTCCCATCTGGATGGTTTGTCCATCACATACATTCTTAACATATCTTCTATCAGTTGATTTACTGTTTTTGTTTGTTCATTAGACTGAGGATGATAGGTTGTGCTGAAGTTTAGGCTCGTTCCGAACCCCTTGAATAATCCTCTCCAAAACTTTGAGGTAAATTTTGGGTCTCTGTCAGAGACAATTGTCTTGGGAATACCATGCAATCATGCTACTTCCCTCATATAAATATCAACAACATTAGTTGCCTTGTTAGTAGTCCTCAATGGAATAAAATGGGCAGCTTTCATAAGCTTATCCGCCACCACCATCAAGCAATCATGTTTCTTGTTTGTTCTAGGTAGTCCTATGATGAAATCCATTGTCACCACTTCCCACTTCCACTCAGGGATGGGTAATGGTTGTAGCAACCCAACTGGGTGTCTATGCTCAGCTTTGACCCTTTGACACTCCATACATATGGTGATGTACTCTGCAATTTATTTCTTCATGCCTGGCCAATAGTAATGGATCTTGACTATTGCCATTATTTTCTAATATCTAGGGTGCCCAACATAAGACACATTATGCATCTCTTTCAAGATCATACCTCAATTCGTGAGAACTGGGTACATAAATTATGTTCCTATACAAGAGTATTCCTTCACCTTCCAATCTATAATTTTATATTTTTTGTAGCATCTTACCTTGCTATAACTTTGTTACCATTTCCATGTATTGCAAATCTACTTTTGCAACATCCAAAATTCATATTGAAATTATCATTACACAAGTTGTGAGTGTCACCTTTGATCTAGCGTTTACAAGCATCTATCAAAAATTGAAA
>ML785916.1:90148-107937 GCA_009831015.1 Picea engelmannii | reverse complement strand
TTTTTAAAATAATATATATATATATATATATATATATATATATATATATATATATATATATATATAATTTAAAGTAAATATATCTTATTTTTCTTTTATATTTTATTTTTTTATATGTATAAGTTTCACCAACTTTCATTATATTTGTTAATTAACCAACTGTGACCGTTCAATTATATTAAAATAATTTGAAAGTTGGAAGATCATTCACAAGTTTGTAAATTATTAAATAAATTAACAATAATTCCAGTACATAATATTATTAAATAAACTAATAGTAATATTTATACATAATGTTTATAATAGAATTTTTAAAACATATGGGTTTTAATTGTTGGTAAATGTTTTATCAAATTCATTTATAAAAAAGAGTTTTAAAATTGCTAAAATTTAAGTTAATGTATCATTTCATATTAAAGAGGAGAGGTATTTTTTAATTGAATTAGTTTATGGGTATTTGGGGAAGGGGGTGCATAGGGTAAGGAGAGTTTATCAGAGAGGTGTTATACATATTATGTGTAATCAATAATGGTAAAACTCTTTTTTGAACGTAGTGAGATCATATATTTGCCCATTCCTCAAATCAACCAAATCCTTTATATGGAAAATGAAATTGAGAACTAGAACCTCTATGTTGCATCTCTCTTTATGTATGAGTTGTCCTATCCTAACCCCTCTTTTTATATGTGTTTATGTATGTAGGGATTTATCTCTAATTTTGTATGGTTTACTTTCGTTTAGGTTTGTTTTATGCATTCATAAAATCCCATAGCTTGATCTTGTATTTAAGGGAATAAGGGTTCGCTAGTTCAAGGGGCTCTCCTACAAGCCTTAATTTTTCCTATCCGAGCCTCTTTTTTTGTGGGTTATTTTAGTTGGGAAGATGACAGTTTTTACAATGACGGGGAAGCGAATATCACTACAATAAATATATGATCCCTCCATATAGACTCATGGCTATGTGTCTACTTTCCTTTTTTCATTATTGAGGGAGAGGATTCTGATTACCTCAATGTTATTGAGCTCAACTAACCAATTAGGTCTCGTGGTTGGAAAGATAAACCTAATCCCTCAAATGAAAGTAATCTCCTTGTGTTGCATCCGACATTAATGATATTATATCAAAATAAATAACACAATGATAGAGTACAAGTGTAACACATCCACGACGAGGTGTAAAATTTTTTGTTCTTCTTAAGAAAAACAATACCCTCATTCGGGGTACCTATTCCATTATACTCTTCCAGAGCATTCTAGCCACGATCTCCATGCTCTGAAATGATCTCAGAGTAGGCAAATATCCTCTCCCAATATCTTCTGGTTCTTTCATCCCCCTATACCTGCATATGACTGCGACTATGACCAGATGCCAAGACAACATGCGCCAAGACGACCACCACGCAAAATCCTTAGGAGTGGAAAACCTTTGAAGTTCATGATCCGATGTCGTGTGTCCTCAGGGATTTCGATGACCATGATTTACTTCGGGACTTCGGCGTTTTGGAGTTTCAAATGTTCCTACACCTTTTTCCTTCGAAGTACTCTGTACCCGGAGTTATAGATCGAGCGCCATGCGTCCCTTTTGATTGACGGTTGTGATCTTCTTCAGGACTTCGACGTTCGGGAGTTCCGAGCACTCCAACTCTTTTTCCTACGAAGTACTCTATACCTAAAGTTCCATATCAAGCGCCACATGTCCATCTAAATCAACGGCTCGGGTCCACTTTAGGACTTCAAAGTTCGAGAGTCCCGGACACTCACACCACCTTTTCTCTCAGAGTGATTTCACCTGAAGCTAATGATCTATCGACGTGCGTCTCTTTCAAATCGACGACCACAATTTACTTCCCGAGGTTACAGAAACGGTAGCAGTGCCAAGAGGCCTGCTCCAACTCTGGAACTGTGATGTAATTCCCTGGGGAAACGCCTTCGAGGAATTAAACTAGAGCATATGGAAAATCAAGTAGAAGCATAAATTATCAAGGGAACAAATACATACTCATAAATTAATCATTTCAATACATAAACCATTTATAGACATATAAATACACGCATGAATCCATTATTTCCAATTCAAAGAACAAGGCATGAAAACACTTATCAGAACCATAAGGTGTGATGCGACTGTTGAAAGGGGTGCTCGTTTCCACCCAACCATAGGCTCAATTAGTCCTAATGGATTTACCACTGTGTTGGCATCCAATTCACTTTTTCCATTGTCTTATAAGCTGCCTACACCAATGTTTTGCAAACATCAATTTTTCGTCACAATTTTTAAATAAACGACACTTTTATTTTTTGCGACATTTGCACATCTGCCTTCATTTCATTTTCACGATTGTAAGCATGAAAACTTCGTCTTTCGAAGTTTCATTGAAATCATTATTTGAATTGTCGCAATCCTTGTCAATATGCCTATTGCGCTCACATTTCACCTATCGTTATGTAGCTCGCAGAACTTTTGAACCATACTCATTGGACATTCTTATATTGATTGTGTGACTTGGTTTCATTGAGTTTGCAATGCATTAGCATTTGGATTTTCATTCATTTGACTTACTTGACCTTTGGTTTCATAAGATACATGGGTGTTATGATTAAATCTTTCATGTATATATCTTTTTAATTTAATGCCTATGTTTATGTTTTCATAACTATTAGTATGTTGGTTACATGAGCACCCATTGGCACATTGGTTAAACTATCGATTATATGAGCTGATACATTGGCGCATAGTTGATTTTGGTTTTGATTTATATGTCAGGTGTTTTAAAACTATGGCATAACGTTTGCGTGCGTTGGTTTATACATTGATTTTATTGGTTGGACAAATGACTTGATTGTTGAACTGCTATAATGGATTGAACAGCTATGTAAATCGGCGGTTGTACTTTGGCAATAATTGTTTTGCATGGCATAGATAAGCTCCACCACCTTCGCACGATGGCATTTATGCCTATCCCATATTCATCGTTCACTTCTGTTAGCTCGGGTAGCTCTTCTCCTGTGTGTGTTTCGATCCAAACCCTCGGCTTACTATGTGCTCGGCTCCATGGCACCAGTCGTGCGAATCGAGCCAAACGACAACCAAGCCTTGTTAATGTTTGACAATGCTCGGAAAGACCTGGAGGAAAACGGATGGCTCACCTTCGTGTAACGATTTGAGGGTTTTAACCTAGCTATAGCAGACAATTTTCCATGACTTTCGATGGCTGTAGAGCCAAGGTGGCTAACACCCAGTTGGAAATCGATGAGAAGTTTATTAGCTCTGCTACAGGGTTACCTGCCATAGGCCAATGTTGGTTCAAAAATTGTAAGGTCGACGAGGTGCCATGGACACTGTTGTTCCTCTCGCGAAAGGTCACTTCTTGTGACAGAGGTATGCCCATCTCTGCACTCAAACCATGATGGCACGATACTTTGATGGTAGTCAAACAGTTCATGACCTGTGAAGGTCGATATGGACTTGTGTTTCTCTACCACCTGCGTTTTCTAATGAGTTTTATGGGATACTCGTTGAATATGCCCTTTTACTTTCATCGAAGCCTATATAAAATGTCGAAAATGTTTAAAAGGCAGAAGGCTGACAGCAGCCTGTTCCACCATGGACTTATCAAAATTATCATTGTTTATCATTTAAGTTTGTACGATGATAGTTGGAGGGCTTTCATTGCCCGAAATGGTTTTGAGGATATAAACCCTGTCCCGGTTGACAAGCCTGTGGTAATTGAAACCAAGGCCGAGCCACCCATGCCCTTCCATATCCTATTGCCATCTCCTAAACCCTCGGCCAACCCTCCTATTGACTTACCAGACATTGGAACTGAGAAGGTCGAGACTATTAAGAAGCCTGTGAGCAAAAAGCCCAAGGCAAACCCTACTTCTAATGCCAAAGGGAAAAGGAATGCCCAGCTCATTTCGAGAATGGCTAGAAATAAGCCTAAACCCTCTGTTGAGCGAGACCCTATCGTCCTTAGTGAGGATTCAGATTCTGACGTTGAACATTTTCTAGCCAGCGAGTACCCTTACTTGCAGGGTTTATGTCTCGAGCCACCTTACGATTTCGTGTCGAATCTTCCCCCTTGCCTAAGGAATAATCCCAATTACCCGGGGATTAAAATGCCTAATGAAACCCTCAGCAATGTGATCAAACCCTCGCCTTCTCTTTCAAACCCTGCACAGTCTTCCTGTGACCAATGTGATTTATGGCTGGAACGATACTACATTGACGTTCCTATACTCCAATCGAAAATTCAATCGCTGGAAGACCAAATTGCAATGTTGACCAACCAAAGAGACTAGCTCCAAGCAACTGATAAGAAGCAAAAGACAACTAGCTCCATCCTTTTCAAAAACATTGAATCAACTATAGTCGTTGTCAACTCCAAATTGGCATGATCGAGTCGTCTCATCGCTATACAGGTATGAAAATTTGATATCGTTTTTGTTTTGTGAATGATCAGGGTTGATATAATGATTTGAAATAGCTTTGTCTCTCATTCAAATGCATCTGTCATTCGATGATCATCCTGTACATTGTTTTTCTTTGATTTGATATACGATTTGCTCATGGATTTTTATTGGATTTGAATGGTTTTCGTTTGGATTTGATTTGCTACGTTTGTCTGATTGAAGTAACAAAATTAATGGTTTGTTTTCAATTCAAGTTGTTTTGTATCCACTCCGAACAAGAAGTTTTCAAACTCAATTTAGAATACGATTATGATTGGATATGATTTCATTATGATTCATATGTTGTGATTGGCGAACGATTTGGTTGTTACGATGTTGTGTCGTATATTATTCTAGATTTGATCATTTCCAAGCTGGGAAAAATGACTCTGTTTTTTATGAAAACGATACATTCATTTAAGTCTGTGCGAATAATGTTCATGCCCGAATCATGGAATGATTATGATTTTCAATTATAATGTTAAAATTCAGTTGTTCGATTCTCTTGCTAGATTCATATCAGAGATACTACTCTGTTTGATGTTAAATTTGCAAAACGAATCGATTGATTGTGTTATCCCTACCAGATTCGGTTATAATTCGTTTGAATGGAACGATGTTGATTAGAGTCAATCGATCTTGATTGCCCAATTTGCAATAACAAATTACGAATTCTGTTGCTAATCGATCGATACTGTTACGATTTTATTTGAATTGATTTTCGCGCCAGTTTGAATTGATCTATTTGTGGCATGAATTGTTTGCTGTGTTAACACAGTTACAATGATTTGAAAATGATCTGGTCGAATTCGTATTTCCTGTTGACAAGGCGACATAACAGTGCTTACAAATTGTTTTGATTATGTTGATTTCGATTGGATATGAAACGATTTCATTTCTGTTCCATATGATTTTATTACCCGACTTTGTGGTAACAAAAGAAACGGAGTATTCCTATCTCTGTATTCGGTTGAATGATTTTTGATCCTGTTTGATTTCGAATGGTATAATAATTTTAAATTAAATGATTCATTTTCAAATAGTGATTGGAGGTTAATTGAATTTGATTCTTTAAAAGATTTTCAATTAATTTTAATACTGATTCTGTGTCTTATTTTAGACCAGCTACAGAATCGYATGATTCTGTAGCTAGTCTATAGAATTAGATTTTTATTATTTTATTAATAAAAGATCCTTCTAACTTGTTCATTTTTGGTCCTTTTCAGGTAAATTCGAATTGCAAGGGATATRATGGACAGTTTAGGGGATATTTGTGTATTTAGTTTTATTTTAGTTTCCTAGTTTAGTTGAACTTGGGAGATCCTCCCAGATTTTATGTAAACAGTTTGATAACTTCCACAGGGATGTTTTACCCTGTGGAGAAACTTATAAATACTTATTATTTTTGTAATAAGGATCATCCTCACTTGTGGGAGAACCAGGCTATGGAATTCTAATACAAACTGAGACAGAAGTTGATGTTCTGCTACAACTTTTGCTTTCATAATATAAATCTTATGTTTCATGTTTATGCTTATCAATTTGCATTTGATTAGTGACTACTTTAGCTATCATAGTCTTTTGCAGAATGATATGTTTTAATTAATATGATCCATGTCTGATTTCTTTCACTAATTTAAAAAATACAGCAATTACTTCGTTCAGTTAATGAATGACAGATTTCTCTTCTTCATCAATTGAATGATTTTGTATAAGTCTTTGCATACGGGTTTATCTAATTGTAGAGATTTATAAATTATATGATTGTTGTGATTTTTATATCTTGTTTGTCCTGTAAACAAACTTGAAGAGCATTGCAACTATCCTTTACAAGAAGATTTTGGATTATTCGGTGCGGGTTTCCTCCCTCCGATCTGCTAACACAGTCATCATACAGAGGGCAAACCTAGAGCGCTTCCAGGTCAGTTTGTTATTTATTTGTTTAGTATATTTATTAGTAGTTTAGTTAGATATATGTTTTAGTTTAGATTAGTAATTAGAATCAGTAGTTTAGTAGTTTAGTTTAGTTAGTTTTTGTTTTATCTCTGTTCATAAAATTATAAAATCAACAAAAATATCTGTCTCTGTCTTAGGGCAGAATGCAAATGAGTTTTTTAGATTTTATTCAAATCTGTAAATTGTAGATATTGTACATTTTGTGAATAAGTTATATTTCAGTTAGTAGTTAGATAGTTAATTAGTTTGAGTTAGTTTAGTATTAGATAGTAGATTGTATATATAGAATAGTTAGATTAGTTAGTTTGTTTTAATAGTTAGTTTTAGTTAGTTTTAGTTTAGTTAGTTTTATTTGTTTTCTTTTAGTTAGATTAGTTTTAATAGTTAGTTTATATTAGTTTTCTTTTGTTTTCTTAGGACCTTAGATCGGTTAATGGAGCCGCTAAACCCGTCAGGGTGGTTCATCCCAAACGGCTTGGGTTATTAGACAACCCCGGACCGGTTCCACTCTCTTAGTTGACGAATGACCTATTTCGCCCATCAACAAATGGCGCTAGAAGGAGGGCCTGAACTTAATTAATGGCACGAGGCGGTCGCAAGACTCCTCCACCCCCTAATCGCTCACCTATAGTGACTAGAATCCATTCACATGATAATATTCCCCTTCAAACAACAACTACTTCAACTGAAGATCCACAGATCATAGTTGAGCCAACAACCCCTAATCCTACAAGTGGTGACATACAAGAGATTGTCCGCCAATCTCTTATTAAAACACATAGTGCCTTAGCCCGTTTGAGGCAACCAAACCGTCTGTGGGGTCAACCTTTGGATTTCTCTGATATCAGAGAACAATTAGGTGACACTAACCTCACTGTGAATCCGACAAATCCAAACTTAAATCCTGTTGTAGGAGGATCTGGGATACCTCCTTCACCACCTCCATCATCTCCTTCCTCTTCTGAAGGAGATTCCTCTGATGAAGGAAATTCACCTTCTCAGACTTCCACTCCCACTACCCCAATGGCAAATCAGAACAACACTGCTAGACCCTGGTTGGACCAGGATGTCGTAGCCGTACCTGGAGCTCAACATCCTTTACCCAAGCACCCGGAGAAATGGCTTCCCAAGTTTGATCCTGACTCAAAACAGATAGCTGAAGATCACATTAAAAAGTTCATGTTAGCCATAAGACTCCGCAATGTCGAACATGAAGATGTTGTCTGTAGGTTGTTTCCTTATACTTTCGAGGGTAATGCATCCACTTGGTAATTTTCCCAACAACCCCATACCATCGTGTCTTGGGAAAAGTTTCAGTCATGCTTTTTGGAAAAGATTCGGAGACGGTAAGCCTCCAGAAGTCCTAGTCATGGATCTTTCTAGCCTAAAAATGAACCCAAAAGAAAAAGTTAAAGACTTTAATCAAAGATTCTTGACACTCAAAAATTGAATCCCTGCGGATTCCATGCCTGCTGAGAGTCTTATAATAGCTTACTACACTAAAGCTTTGCATCAAAGCATAGCTATTTGGGTTAAACGATCTAAGAAAGCCACGTTGTTAGAGGCCTTCGAGGAGGCCAGCCAAATCGAAAAATACATACTTAGTCTTAAAGAATCTTCTAGCAATGAAACTGAGACTGTTTCTTCTTCCAAAAAGAAGATTGAAATACTCCCCAGACCCACTCAAAGTAAAACACAACCTGAAAACTCTGATTTGGAAAACTTAACTAAATTTGTTCAAAAACTGTCAAATCAAGTTATAGACTTAAAAAGGTCGACTGAAGAAGCTTCCTCGAGTAAAGGGCCCTACAAACCTCCTTTCCGAAAACCTTTTCCTACCAACCGACCTAATCCAACCACTGAAGGCCTAAATCTAGAAAGTTTACAATGTGCCCTTCAAACAATTCTAGAAGCCCAAGATAACTTGGTGCCTCCTAAGATTCCTGAGGAGGTAGTTGAACAAGATATAGTTCAAGAAGAAGAGTCTTCCCCGAACATTTTTGGACACTTCTCGGATAGCATCTTCCAAGCTAACCTCGAGACGATTCATCCTGATAATACCAGGAGTAAGACAGCAAATAAACCTTCTTCCGAAAATACTACAACTTCGTCTCCAAAGAAATCTAAATCAATTGAGACCAAATAGAATAATGTCAGCCCCAACTTAGATTATGATATTGTAGAAGATCTAAAAAAGTTAAGGGCTAACATTTCTATTTATGAGTTGTTGAAATATCCGTTTTTGTTACAAAAAATGTTGCAAAATATTTCAAAGAATGGCAAGAATGGTATTTCTAATGGTAACAAGGTTGTGCAAAGCAAATACCCCCAGAAGACTTCCACTAAAAACAATCCTGATCCTCAAGATAAAGGAAGCCTTCCTGTAAGTAATGTAAATAATGTAAATAATGTAGATAAAGTAGCTTTAGAAACTGCGAGTAAGAAGCCACAAGCTACTACTCTTAGTACTCGCAAAATGTACCTCCTTTCCTACTAACTTTCGAGATCTTTAATAGAAACGTGCACAATTGCATGGTAGACTCAGGGGCGTCATCCAATGTGATGCCATGGTCTGTTTGCCAAAAGATAAACGCAGAAGTTGAACCCTCTACTTTAAAAATCATACAACTTGATCGAACAAATGTCAAATTTATAGGTGAACTAAAGAATGTGCTTATTAGATTATCGTCTAACCCCAAGGTTCATCAAGTTATTGATATAATTGTTGTGGATATTCCAGAAGTGTATGGTCTGTTTTTAAGCAGGAACTGGTCGGAGAAACTACATGGTTATTTTGCGACAGATTGGTCTCATCTATGGCTTCCAGAAAATGGAAAGCCTAATAAAATCAAAGTAAATCGTGAGCGCTACCTTAAGTTCACGGTTACAGATTTGAACGATCCCAATGAATCATATACACCTTCTGCTGATTCACCTGAAGTACAAGGGATGGACACCTTCTTCGGCAACTTCATAGCTGAGGCTTCACCTATCACCAATCCAGAACAACAGTCTGAGATCATAGCATATATGCAGCCCACACCTTCCACACAACAATCCTATGTACCCGATGCAAATCAAATTTGGTCTCTGTATTTCGACGAGTCAAAGTCCAAAGAAGGAGCTGGAGCAGGCTGCGTCATTATCGATCTGGCAGGTAACAAAACATTGATAGCATGTAGGTTGGAATTTGAATGTACTAACAATACTGCAGAATATGAGGCTTTACTACAAGGTCTCAGAAAAGCTTTGGATATGAACATTCAAAATTTAACTGTCTTCAACGACTCTGAAATAGTGGTTAGACAGGTAAGAGATTCTATCCACTATCTTTCTCCGCATCTCAAAAGCTACCAGTCTGAGGTATGGAACTTAATGAGTAAATTTTCTACTTTCAATATAAATTCCATTCCAAGGATGAATAACTCTGAAGCATATTTATTAGCTAATGTAGCTTCTAAACTTCTTCTTGCAGAAGGCTTGTCCCCAGACGCATTCTCAGTTGAGTTGTTGTTTCAGCCATCTATTCCTGACAACATCATGAACTGGAGAGTATTTGACGATGATCAGCAGATTATTAACTTTCTGCACATGGAAGAAACCTTTCAAGGTGCGGTGATAGATGGACACACACACGATGAAAATTTGTGCGATTTCACGGTAATACCAGATCCGAGAACTCCTAAATCCTCATCGGATATGGTAAACTCGATCCCAAAATTTGTAATTAGATTAGAGAAGTTTTACGATTTTCAAGATAAATTTAAAAAGACGGTCAATTGTAAAACCAATAGTTCCTCGTTATCTTGTGAAAAAGTGAACTTAGGAACTAATGAAAATCCTCAGTGTATTAATCTAGGGTTGGGATGTTCTCGACAAGAAAAAGCTGCATTTATTAAATTTTTCAAAGAATTTAAAGATGTCTTTGCATGGACGTATGATAATCTTAAAACTTTCGACCCTAACATCATACAACATGTTATCCCGATGAAGTCCCAAACCTTACCTTTCCAACAAACACTGAGGAAAATGCACCCCAAACTGGAACCAACCATTCAAAAAGAATTGAATAAGCTCCTTAATGCTAAAATAATTTTTCCTGTTAGACACACTCAGTGGGTTTCTAACCTCGTCCCAGTCCAGAAGAAAAATGGGGAAATTCGACTTTGCGTCGATTTCCAGAACCTTAATAGAGCGTCTGATAAAGACAACTATCCTGTCCCACCTATGGAACAGATCCTTCAACAGGTATCTGGTTCTGAGAGGCTATCTTTATTGGATGGTTTCTCTGGATACAACCAAGTCCTGATGTCTCCACCAGACCAACTAAAAACTACCTTCCGTACTCCATGGGGCACTTATGCTTATCGTAAAATGCCCTTTGGATTGATTAATGCTGGTGCTACTTTTCAGAGAGCAATGGATATTGCTTTCCGAGGCTTAATCAATCAGTTCGTCGTAGTTTACTTAGATGATGTGATTGTATTTTCTAAAAACAAAAATGATCATCTAGCTCACTTACGAGCCGTCCTACTGCGATGTCGTAAATACGACATCTCCTTGAACCCCAAAAAGTCTATCTTTGCAGTAGAACAAGGTAAACTCCTAGGATTCGTTGTGTCTAGTGAAGGGATGATTATTGACCCCAAAAGGACTCAAGTCATCGCAAAACTTCCCCCTCCTACATCCAAAAAGTTTATGCAATCTTTCTTAGTACAGATTAACTTCGTGAGAAGATTTGTCCCCAGTTTCTCCGAAATGGTCAGGCCTCTACAGAATTTGATCAAGAAAGACACCCAATATCACTGGGGAACCCTAGAAAATCAATCTTTTAATGCAATAAAGAAGACCATAATAGACGCTCCGTCTCTCATGAGCCCAGATTTTTCCCAAGACTTTACACTCTATACTTTTGCTTCTGACCGTTCCTATGTCGCTGTCCTAACCCAAAAGAATGCCGAGAACAACGAAGTACCCATCGCCTTTAGGAGCTCCTCTTTCAAAGGCGCTGAACTTAATTACCCAGCGGTAGATCGACAAGCCTACGTTGTTTTCAAAGTAGTTAAGCACTTCCAGTCCTATCTTTTAAAGTCAAGGATGAAAGTCATAGTCCCCTACCCAGCCGTAAGGAACTTGTTAGTGCAGAAGGAACTAGGAGAAAAGAGAGCCAACTGGGTCACCTCCTTGTAGGAGTATGACTTATAAATTACCCCGGCTCAGATAGTGACAGGCCAAGGGTTATGCAAGTTAGTTGTTGATTCAGCAGCAGAACAGCAAGAAGAAAGCGATACGTCAAACCTAGGACAAAGCGATCAGAGTGTAATCTGTTGCGCACAAAACTCTGTCAGTCCTTGGTACGACGATATAAGATTCTTTTTTGAACACGGATCAGCCCCCCGTCACCTTGACCCCGCCAAAAGAAGAGCGTTGAGACTAAAGTCTACCTCCTTTCATCTGGTTAATGGTATCCTATTTCGTCAAAGTTTTGACAGCGTACTGATGTGTTGTCTTGAAAAAGACGAAGAAGAGAAGGTCTTGCTAGAGTTGCATGCAGGAGAAGCTGGTGGTCATTTTGGTGGCGACACCACTGCTCATAAGGTTTTACGAGTTGGTTATTACTGGGCCACACTTCTTAGAGACGCCCATACCTTGTGTCATAAATGTATCATTTGTTAGAGAGCATCAGGGCGGTTACAAAAACCAGCCTTTCCTCTGCAGCCCGTTTCGGTAGATTCTCCTTTTCAGCAGTGGGGCCTTGATATCATAGGTCCAATCAACCCCCCATCCTCACAACAACACAAGTTTATTGTGACAACCACAGATTACTTTACTCGATGGTCTGAAGCTGCTGCGCTAAGAACTGTCAACACCTGTCAGGTGATTGCCTTTCTAAATTCGAATATTATCACTCGCTTCGATATCCCTGACTGTTTGGTCTTTGAAAACGCTTCTTACTTTTCCTCTCTTGAGATGAGCGAGTTCGCTTTGGAAAAAGGAATTAAGCTGAAATATTCTGCTAGCTATTACCCTCAGGGCAATGGATTGGTAGAATCGACAAACAAGAACTTGATTAAAATTATCAATAGAATGGTGGTTGAAAATCACAAGAATTGGCACAATGCACTGCTGAACTCGTTGTGGGCTGATAGGGTAACGCCAAAAGCTTCTATAGGTAACTCCCCTTTTTTTCTCGTTTATGGAAGAGAGGCAATTCTGCCACCTCACATTCTTCTTCCTTCGCTTCAGTTGTCACAGAAGGTCTAAGGAGAAGATTGTCCCCCTTTGGAAAGCCGGATTAACGCTTTGATGAAGCTAGAAGAGGTAAGAGCCCAAGATAAGCGTATGTTAGATCAACATCAACAATTAGTTAAAAGCTGGTTCGATTCTAACTCTACTTCTGATAGGAATTTTGAAGTAGGTGATCTCGTCTTGAAGTGGGACAAACCACATGAGGGAAAGGGTGAACATACAAAATTTCAAAATCTGTGGCTTGGGCCATTTTTAATTGCTGAAAAGTTGGGTCCCAGTTCTTTTTGATTGCAGAATATTGAAGGGCATCTTGACACCTACCCGGTGAATGGCCAAGCCCTGAAAAGATACTTTGCTTGATGACTACCCTTGTATATTATGTAAATATTTTATTTTTGTTTGCGTTTTCGTTTGCTTTCTGTTTTTTATTTTGATTTGAATCTATCAGTTTCTGTTTTCTTTGAAATACACATACCTGTACACTGAGATATTTAAACAAAGACAAAAGAATTTTTCTTCGCTGAAATAACTTCTGAAAAATTTGTACAAACATCAATGGTATATTTCTGAAATTTATATCTGTGTTGGAAAAGTCTGTGTTTGAAATAAGTTTACCGATTTCGATCTCTGAGTAAAGTTCATCATGATCATCTATTTTCTTTTTACGCTGTCCCTTTTCTGTAAAGGAATGACTCAGAAGATGTCTCCCTGTCTTAGGAAGTTGTTTTTGTAAATAAAACATCTCTGGATCTAAATAATGGTCAGTCTAAAAAATTCTGATGAGGTCTAAAAAAATTATGTTGAAGAATCATGATTTTCAGCGTCACCCCACTCAAATATATATCTATGAAAAAAGAAAACAAAATAAATTATTAATGAGAGCTATGGGAAGTGCTTGTAAACCCGCCGGGATGCTGAACAGGTCTGCTGGCAGTGGGTAAATGCATGCATGGCACCAAGACAACTTCACCGGGGTACTGAACAGGCCCGCTGGCAGCAAAGCAATGTCGGGTATATGAAAATTTGCAAAAAAGAAACCTCGTTAATGTCCTTTATTATGATCCAGAACTCCTTGGCAGGATACAGATGTCAAAGTGGGTTAAATGGAAACTCCACCTTTATCACTTTTATTCAAAAGTGAAAATATCATAAAGTAATACTTAAAAATGCTCTATGCTTTTCCCAATTCTTTTTGAAAAGAGGTTTGGAATAAAATACTTAAATTTTTCATCAATCCCCCAACCCTCTCACGTCAAAATGTCCACTAAAAGACAACAACCTCCACTTAAATTTTGTAAAGAAAAAGATTGAGAATATCAAGTTTCATGGTAGTGATCCTTGAACCATTCAAATTAGAATTGAATGATGATAAAGACATTTCATTTTAAAAAGGATTACCTCCTCCTGTACGGCATGTGTATTGTTTGTTGATGCATGACATAGTTTTATAATTCGTGAATTGAAAGAGTTTTAAAGCGGCAGTTTAAACTTGAAACCAATAGGCACATACCATGCGGATCCGTTGACTAATGAGCACATGAGAAAAATTTGGAGCAAATCGTGATAAAATCACCATTTAGTTGTGGACAAAATCATTGAGATATGGAGGTCACGCACGCGCTGATATGTAGAGTGATCGAGAGAAAATCATGGATATTTGGAGGTGAATACTAATTGTTGGACGTATTCCTAAAAGATGATGTTTTTGAAGCTATTGCATATGGAGTAGGTTCAGGAAAATCATCAGAGACAACTAAATTGCACAAGAAATATTTTGTTACTAATAGAAAAGGTAGCGGCGGCATGAGCTTTAGCTGCACAGGAATTGTTATTAACATTATCAACACCAACATCTCCTGTATCTTTGCAATTACCCTTGCGAGTGCAGTCGTATGGGATTTTTGGTGGTAACAGAAGCTCCTGGATCTCAAGCTCCGCTTGTCAAACATATCCATATACGCTCTCCTTCACGAAGGTCATCATTTTATCTCCATATGCAGACGACATGTTTTACACTTCCTCATGTTGTTCAGAGCCAATCACCTTTAGATGCGACGATCCTCATTATCCTCCTATAGTCGCGACGATCTGCAACAATTCCCATTCCTCTCTCACAACACTATGAGCGATTGTTTTGTTTTAATTATGGGCAGCGCTGCTTCTTGTGCCTTCACGTGACAACTATAATAAATCGGCTCTCCACAGAGTGATATCTCCAGGAGGGGTTCCTTCGTATCAACACAGCAGCCCGTCAATCAAACCAACTTCATTTGGTTCACCTCGTTCAACGCCTTTCAACAATGATGGGCAGCTCTTTTCAGGTTCAGTAGTGCCATCCATCAAAGTGCGTTCAGTTCTCTGTCCTTCTGGATCATACCTGCAACGCTTCAAATATTCGAGGGTCTCATTCTCCTGATCTTTGTCTGATATCTCCACCAACACGTGCTCAAGCAAGCATTTTGTTGTCAAGCACCTTCAATGCCAACAAAAGTGACAATGGGCAGCGATACCCTCGTCAGTTCTCCTTCACACAGAAATACTCACATTCGTACAAAAATTACATGGGAATTCGTACAACAAATTATTCTACTCTCAATCATACACACAGAAATGAACCAGCTTTGATATTTTCATCATGTTTTCACCATGGCTCTAATACCAATTGATAAATCATAAAGAAGAACAACAACATGGCGGAAAAGGCTAACTAGCCAACACTCAATTATTCACTCCAATGTTACATATTTATAGTACAATGGGTGATGCCACCTCATAGAGAGATTTTCTCTAGATCCTAAAATCATGCATGATGACTAGGCTAGTCAATCTTAACTAACTCATTAGTCATCACTTGAGGATATATTACTAATATCCTAAATGAATAATACAAATATAGGTGACAATTTAGACTTAGTGACTGGTAAAGGTAAGCCATAGGCTAACAAATTTTGTGTCTCTATCAGATACAATTTCCTTGGGTATGCCATGCAGTCTGAATATCTCCTTCATGAAGATGTTGGCAATATCTATTTCCTTGCAAGTTGACTTGACAGGAACAAAGTGAGCATACTTACTCAATTTGTCCACTACGACCATTATGTCATCATTTCTCTTGGTCGACTTTGGTAATCTGGTGATGAAATCCATGGAGATGGTTTCCCATTTCCATTTTGGGATTGGTAGGGGCTGTAACAACCCTGCTGGATGTTGGTGTTCTACCTTAACTTGCTGGCATTCTAAACACTTAGCTAAGTAATCAACTATGTCATTTTTCAATCCAGGCTGAAGTAATGGAATTTCTTTTGGAAAAAGTCGCACTTTCTAAACTTAGCGTAGAGATGATGCTCTCTTAGTACTTGAAGTATGATTATAAGATGTCCTTCGTGCTCCTCTCTGTTCTTGGAGTAGATTAGGATATCATAAATGAAAACCAATACAAATTTGTCCAAAAATTTGTTGAGTACATTATTCATCAAGCACATAAAAGTGGCGGGGGAATTGGTTAACCCAAATGGCACCACCAAAAATTCATAGTGACCATACCTTGTCCTGAAGGTTGTTTTGTGGATGTATTCATCCTTAATTCGGACTTGATGGTATCCATACCTTAATTCAATCTTCGAGAAAAGGGAATCACATCCCAATTGGTCAAACAAGTCATTGATTCTTGGTAAGGGGTACTTGTTCTTTATGGTCATCTTATTGAGTTGTCTATAATCTATGCACAGTTGGAGTGTGCCATCTTTCTTTTTCACAAACAAGATGGGCACTCCCCATGAAGATACATTGGGTTGGAAGTAGCCTTTGTCCATCATCTCCTTTAGCTGTAGCTTGATCTCAACCAACTCTGGCGTACTCATCCTATAGGGCATTCTAGATGCTGGCATTGCTACTGGTGCAAGTTCTATCGAGAAGTCAATGTCTCTTCTCGGAGGTAGACCTGGTACCTCTTCTAGAAACACGTCTTTATATTCTCTTAATATGGGGTGGTCCTCTAGGTTCAGTTTGTCATCCTCCACAGATTCCAACACCTGTATTTCATATAAAGGACACCCCTTTCTGCAATACTTTTTCATTTGAAGGGTTGATATTTGTCTCACTGAGACATTCTTCTGAATCCCTTGGAGTGTTATCTTTCTCCCTTATTCATTTACACATTCTAAAGTTTTATGGTAACATTCCAACTTAGTTTTATAAGCATCCAACCAGTCCATACGAATCAACAAGTCCTAAGATCCCAAGGGAAGTATGTTAAGGGTCGCTCGGGTGGGAAATCCATCCATGATGAATTAGCAAGCTGGTATGACCTCTGCTACTTTTCTTTTGGTATCAATGGATAGTTGTACCAACCATGGCGTAACATGTCTAACCGGTTGCATTTTACACTTATCAACAGTCTGAGGGGCCACATAACTCAAATTAGAATCAGGGTCAATTAAAATAGAAACTAGATGGTTGGGGATCATACCTTCTATCTCCACCACTGAAGCTTGGTGGTTGGATTGATTATTGTCCAAGGCTACATAAATTCGTGGCATGATCCTAGCCACATCATTGTTGGTGGTAGCTTCTTGGATATTGTAGACTCTCCTACTATTATTTTGTCTATGTGGACAATCCCTCAACCAATTTTCCTCTCCACAACCCCAACATTTTAAGGGTTCTTTATTTGGGTTATCAATCTTTCCTGGGACTGCCTCAAAAGGTTTATTTCCACTCTGAGAGGGGAAATTTTGTTGATACACACTTCTAGTAGTAAGGTGCATCCTAGAACCCTTCCCATAGTTCTTAAATCTTAAGGATTTAAACCCCTTCTTATTGAATCCCGAACTACTCTTCTTCTTCCAGTCCTTGTGAGGTCATGTCATACTCCCGAACTGTTCATAACAATACCTCGCCTTGCAGATGGTTTCTTCTAAGGTATTTGGTTCATTAAACTCAATCATGTCCCAGTAGGTTTGAGGTAACCCACTAATAAATCGTTTCACTTTTACCTTTTCATCCATTATGTAGGGTACATACCTCAATATCTCAAGGAATTTATTGACATATTCATCTATGGTGATTTGTCCCAGCCTAAGTTCATAGAACTCCTTAGTCTTCCCATCCATGTATTTATTTAACAGATACTT
>ML785916.1:22633-52717 GCA_009831015.1 Picea engelmannii | reverse complement strand
CAATCCTTTCTACAATTTCAAATGGTCCACAATATCTATCTGCCAACTTGGAATAGTTTCCCAACTTCAGGGAACTTATGTTGGCTTTCACCTTCAAGAAAACATGATCACCCACTTTAAACTCCCTGTGGGTTCTTCCTTTGTCAGAATAACTTTTCTGCATGTCTTGTGTAGCCTTAAAATTCTACTTTATCTTTAACAATTGCTCTTCCATTTCCCTGAGCAACTTTGGCCCAATTATTTCTCTATTAGGCTGGTTGTTCCAGCTTATTGGTGTGTTCCACTTTCTGCCATAAAGTGCCTCAAATGGGCTCATCTTTAGTGATGCTTGGCACCCATTGTTGTAAGAAAACTCTACCAAGTGTACGTAGTCTTCCCATCTGAATGGTTTGTCCATCACATACATTCTTAACATATCTTCTATCAGTTGATTTACTCTTTTTGTTTGTTCATCAGACTCAGGATGATAGGTTGTGCTGAATTTCAGGCTCGTTCCGAACCCCTTGAATAATCCTCTCCAAAACTTCGAGGTAAATTTTGGGTCTCTGTCAGACACAATTGTCTTGGGAATACCATGCAATCGTGCTACTTCCCTCATATAAATATCAACAACATTAGTTTCCTTGTGAGTAGTCTTCAATGGAATAAAATGGGCAGCTTTCATAAGCTTATCTGCCACCACCATGAAGGAATCATGTTGCTTGTTTGTTCTGGGTAGTCCTATGATGAAATCCATTGTCACCACTTCCCACTTCCACTCAGGGATGGGTAATGACTGTAGCAACCCAGCTAGGTGTCTATGCTCAACTTTGACCCTTTGACACTCCATACATATGGCAATGTACTCTGCAATTTATGTCTTCATGGTTGGCCAATAGTAATGGCTCTTGATTGCTGCCACTGTTTTCTAATATCCAGGATGCCCAACATAAGACACATTATGCATCTCTTTCAAGATCATACTCCTCAATTCGTGAGAACTGGGTACATAAATTATGTTCCTGTACAAGAGTATTCCTTCACCTTCAAATCTATAATTTTATATTTTTTGTAGCATCTTACCTTGTTGTAACTTTGTTACCATTTCCATGTACTGCAAATCTGCTTTTGCAACTTCCAAAATTCATACTGAAATTATCATTACACAAGTTGTGAGTGTCACCTTTGATCTAGCATTTACAAGCATCTATCAAAAATAGAAACAATTTTTTGGACACTAGTCAACACGAGCATGGTGCATATGAAATCATGAACATGTATCATGAGAAGGTCCTACTAAGCTCTTCTGAGGGGTTCTTATAGGCTTGAAATTTCACATCCCACATCACTTATTTGTTATTTCAAAGTGTATTTGATAGATAACTTTCAATCCAAAATGTATAATTGATATGCATGGGTTTATATGGACTATTAAATTTATTGATAATTGGATCATAGTGGTTTTGGAAACGTGAACGATGGAGTAAATAAATTGCAACACAAATTAAATGTGAAGGAATAATGGAAGAACAAGATAATAGGAATCAAATTGAATAGGACATAAGTTTATGTGGTAAAACCCTGACAATGTGACAAGGAAACATCCACAGGGAAAGGTATCAATATTCTTATTTCTCATAAGTAAAGATTACAATATTCACACATAGGCCTTACAAAACTTGCCCATTTTCCCCTTAGGAAAAAATTTCCATATGCCTCTTACGAAAAACTTTCCAAATGCCTCTTAGGGCTATGTAGATTTATAACATCTTCAACATAGCTTCCATTGATACATAAAATACCACCGGTTTAATAACTACCATCATTACATGAACCACTACCATTCATCGGTTTTGATTGTTGTCACAATTCCAACAATGTCCACCTTGACATCAATTTACCCTATACATTTCCCAACCCCATTCATCACCTTACACAAGTTGACCAAACACCATGCTTCTTGAGGCATCTTTCAATGGAGTTCTTCAAGCCTTTAAATAGGCTTCATCACATGAAATACCATGGGCCCTTAAACCAACAATAGTAAACCCATTAATGACGATATCAGGGTTATCTTATCTACTCTATGACCAAGTCAATATTAACCTAAAATTCCCTCCTTTAACCTTGACTTGGGATATTAAACTATCCCCCTCAAAGTTTATTTACCAAGTATCCAATAATACAAGATGCCCCCCTATCACCTATGTCGACATTTAGACTTTATCGATGAACTATCAAACCAGGGGAATGTATGCCTAAATAGGACATGCATTCATATGAACATTTTACATGTGATAAAAAAATAAAATCCATAAAAATAATAATTTACAATTGTATGTCAAAGTAAGTGATACTATGAAACACAAACTATCTTCATTACCAACATCCCTCTCGCTCCAAATACAATTAGCCGAACTTGATGCACCAACAAATCAGACATCTTGAGCTTCCACAAATCGAAGTTATTCTTCCCATTGAACTTATCCACCTCAAACTTTTCATTTGAAATCTTTGTCATTTGATGTTGTGTAACACACACGAAACTCTAACAAAATCACTTCCACAATTTATTCTTTGAATGACGGCTTCCTTCCACAATTTATGCGAAGGAATCAAGATTTGAATAATGACTTCCTTCCATAATTTATGCCAAGGAATCAAGATTTGAAAACGAATTCCTTCCATAATTTATGATTCACATTAATCCTTGTAATGCATTTCCATGTGCCATTTTGCCATGATTCATATACCCATGAACCATTCTTTATTTTGTGTCTCCCATGCTCCCAAATTCATACCACCCTCATGAGAGAGTGCGGGTCCATCCATGTTTTGATACCACTTGTTGGAAACGTGAGCCCACAAAATAAACAAATTACAACACAAATTAAATGAAAAGGAATTAAAAAAAAAAAACAATATAACAGGAATCACATTCAATATGACACAAACTTACATGGTAAAACAATGACAATGTGCCAAGGAAACATCTACGAGGCAAGGTATTGATATTCTCATTGTTGAGAGATAAAGATTTCAAAGCATGCTTACAAAACTTGCAAGTGCCTCTTAGGGATACACAAATATACATTGTCTTTAACATAACTTCCATCATTACATGAAATACCATCGATTCAAGATCTTCCATTGTTACATGAACCACCATTGTTCATCAATTTTGATTGTTGTCACAATTCCAACTAGTGGTGAACCTTAGCTTATCATGATTACTTGCTAATTTACAAAATACAATTATGTAAAAACTAGAATTTTTAACCATTAACAAATTTTGTCATAATCTTAGAGCATTTATAGAATTTAAAACTAGGTTACCCCTTTTAAACAAGTAGAAAAATGCATTATAGAAATAAGTATTCTTGTAGGAACAATAATAAACCAACACATTCATTGTACTTTTTCATTATGAGAAAAACATAGTGGTATTTATTTTTGTAATTTAGTTTGTATTCAAAACACTATTATGATATCATGAATTCTCCATCATGCAAAAATATGCCAGGTCGAGGGATTACATATTAGGCATTGTTAGAAATTACAATTCGAGTAGTCAAGCACTAGAAATTAAAGTAATTGTTTATATAATATCAACTCACAAATATACATAATTGTTAAAATTTTAATACACACATATGATTTGAGAGTGTACTTAGCATACTATCGAGTAATTATATAGGAGTTTGACCATTGGAACAAGGGGTAACGTCGTTTTTCATACCCTTTGTTTAGCTTAGTTTTGAACAAAGAATTGGGAGAAGCATTGAAGAAAGTGAAAACAATGGTTTTCAATGGTTTTGAAAAAATGGATACTGAGATAGGCAAGATGAAGCATGGGTTTAATGAAACCTTATGGGAGTGCAAGGAAACCACAAACTTGATCACCGACACCTTGACTGACAACGTTTAGGATAGACTCAAGGCTGCACAGGATGCACTTTCCATAGTCACACAGAAGTTGAAGGACCAAGATGACACCATCACATTGTTGAAACGAGCTTTGGCCAATGGATAGTGTTCAATGGTCATGTGAGGATCAAGTTAAAGGAACTTGAGCCATATAGAGGTACTTGCAACTCAGTGCTAAGTTGCTTGGAAACTTATGTTGGGACATTGAGTAGTACTTAGAGCAACTGAACAAAAGTTTGGATGAAGCTAAGGTGAACATTGTTGCGATGTTTTTGACAAGGACTACTAAGATCTAGTGGAGGAACCAAATGGAATACTTGGAATCTGGGAGAACCATTGATAAAATCGAAAACTGGGAAAAAATGAAGGCATCCTTGATGGCACAGTTTGGTCTTGGAAACCAAGCGTGGATCGCAAGAAATCAATTGTTGGATCTTAAGCACATTGCTAAGATCGAAGCCTACATCAAGGAGTTCACATGGCTCATGTTGGAGATCAAGGACATGTCGGAAGAAGACAAACTTTTCTACTTCATGAATGGTTTGTATCCATGGGCGCAAAGTTAGATGCGAAGACAAAATGTGAAAACTCTTGCAGCAACAATCACTGTAGCAGGGAAATTCTTGGAATTTAGGGGTGAACCCAAGACAAGTCCTAGAAATAGTGAGGATTGTCAAGGTGAGAAGCAGTAGCAAGGGAAGGGGAAGAGGAATGACAAAGGAAAGATGAAGACATCCAAGGGTGGGGAAGATAATGCCAAGCAAATAGACACAACGAAAGAGAAGAAGCCAATTTCATGTTGGATTTGTGCCAAGGAACACTATGTGAATAATTTTCCCTTGAAACAGAAGTTGAATGTTTTGGAGAAGGAAAAAAACCCATATGTTGGGGTGATCCGGATTATTTTTGGCAGAAATGAGAGCGGGGATATAATAAAGAAATGCACAGAGATATCATGTATATCCAATAATATAACAGAAATATATCAGAGATGCAACCATAAACAAAGAGATATAGTAATACACGATTTCTATTAATGAAAGAAATGTACATAGACTGTAAAAATACAGAGTGAAAGACTCGCTAGAATGGTGGCAGCTTATCTCTGAGAAGAGATGTGACGGCTACTTGCATTCGCAAGAAGATGATTACAATGAGGCTCTGAAGGCCTTTTTACAATAAACAGGAATGGAAAAAACCCTATACATCCAAAAACCTAACCCTAGGAGATGAAGCGCCAAAAGTCATGTGGGCCCCTTTTGGGTAAGTTAGTACATCAACTTCCCGGGGTCGTAACTTTTGCATACGATCTCCATTTTAGGCGTATGATAGCTCGTTGGAAAGGTATTGTCGAGGAGATTCATTTTGGGGGTTCAATAATGCCTTTGGATATCCTTGAGAACCTCGATCTCGAAAAACCTTCATTTGGGCCCTCAAAATGGCCCCGAAAGTTAAAAACTGTTAAAAATAGTAAATTGCCAAATTTTCTAGAAAATTGTTTTGAGCTAGTCAGAAAAGGTGGGTGGCCATCGATATCCACCTAGATCATGGGGTCTTTCATATATTGAATTCTATCATGGAAGGTGAATCCACGGAGAACCAAGAGCAAGATGAGACAAAGCTTTTCTATGTGTAGGATGAACTCAACAGGAAGTCAGTAATAGACATGGTGGATAGAGGGGTCATCGATAACTTCTTAAGGGAAGATATGGTGCAAAGGCTTGGGTTGCAGACTAAACCAACACAGACAAACGTCAATATAGTCAACGAAGGTGTAGAGATGGTCACTGGTGTAGCCAAGGATATCTCGTTGAATCTTGGCGACCAGTGCAGAAGGATGAGTTCACCATTATTCCTATAGATGATTTCAAAGTTGTGTTGGGAAATAAGTTCATGAGGAAGGAAAAGGAAAAACCTATTCCTCACATAAAAAATTTGGCCATTTTCTCAGGACAAGCTACATGTTTGATTATGTCCATAAGGAGGAAGGAAGGGGACACGCATATGTCCTTCTTGTGGATGGTTGTTGTGGACAACCAAATTAGACAACCTTGTGAGGGTGTACTTGGACAATGTGGGGTGATGGTTGGACATCCTAATGTAGAGTACAAAAAGAGACTTGTGTTGATGGAACAAAGGCTTGTCGATGTTGAAGACATAGTTGAGGATCTGGATAAGACAATGGATGGCTTGCCATATTTCTATTTGAAGCATGATGAATCGCAACGAATATTGGAGAAAGTTGTTGAGTTGAGGACACTGGAGCAGTTCGTTGAACAAGAGAAATGACCATCAGTGGACTAAGAGGACGTGAGGGAGACACAACAACTTTGGTGGAGGAGTCCCAAGGAAGAGGTCGATTCCTCCGCTAGTGAACTTGGGCATGATGAATGGTCATATGACCCTGAGTTAGAATGACTCATGGAGGGGTGTGAAGGAAGAATTAGTGCAAGTGTACCATTGTTTATGTATATAATGTAGTAGTACGATGACTCTCCATCGATTGCATCAAGGTATATTAGAGATGAGGGAGATGGCCCAACCAACCATCCTCCTTCACCTTCAAACTAAACAGTAGCACATTGGCTCACTGTCTCAGTGGGAGGTAGGAGGCCTTTAGTTTTCCTTGTTGAACTCTGTTGGGGCCACAGTGGGGTGACTTGATAGATTGGAGAAAATGAGGAGTTGCGAATGTGACAAGTTTGCAGACATAAAAGGGTGTTTGAACATGAAAATGTCAGTTCTTGAGGCAAAGGCACGATGATTGGACTAGCTACCTAATAATTCGAATTCACAAGGGGATCCAATGCACACAAGCATGAGTAGATAGACTAGACTATGGAAGAAGCAGTAAGTCAGTAGGAGGTGACACTTTGTAGAATCATGTAACTTCTTACGGGGAGTTTGCCTTTACAACAACAGTTGTTGAGTGATGAAGAGATTCGAAGATGGGGCAGACGCACCATGGATATCGATGTTGTGGGGGACGACAACAACTTGGAGTGGGGGAGGATGCAAGGTCTCCTGCGACACCCACTGAGTGCACATGCTCTTCAGGAAAACTTGGAGACGAGTTGGGAAGAGAACACAAGGGGCATGCGATCAATTGGGTGAATGAAGACATGAGGGCCTAGGAAGGAGCACCTTAAGCACACGATGGTGACATGCGACACCAAGGGTCGAAACACCTCACTTTCCTTAGGACGGATGCTTGTGACTTGGGTTGCATTTGGGCAAAGATAGGGCGACTTAGGTGCATGCCCAAGGAGCATACCCACCTACCCTTGGCAACATGGGTACATTGGAGAGATCAAATGAGCCCATCGACACACCCACAGAGCACCACGTCGGTCGTTTCAAAGAAACACACAAGCCAAGGGCGCACCAAAGAGGTTGGGACACGTCGGTCCCAAGGGACACAAAGGGTTGATGAGTGCACAGATTCATGGGTGCATCGGTCCATGAAGGGACATGTTGGTTCATTTGGGTGCATTGGTTTGCAAAGGGGCATGACACACCCAAAGGACGTGACAATTTGCAAAAGTGACGTTTGAAGTCCATATAAGAGCACAAGGGTGCATGACCAAGGAGGGAGGAAAGAGAGAGAAGGCATAGAGAGCAAGTCAAGCGACTGAGGCAAGGTATAACAGAACACAGAGTTGTGAAGACATGGAAGACACGTAGTCAAGAGTGGGACGAATAAGGAAAGTTTGGGGAAGTCTAAACACAAGTCTGTGTGAGGCATGCTGTGAGACAAAACAAAAGTCTGTGTTAGCTTGGTGAAGTCCATCACAAAGAAGAGATAGTGAGTCTGCAGAAGGACAAACTTTTGGGGCACACCGCAAGGGTTGCAAAAGTTGTTGCGATGGAGAGTCTTGGTGTGACGAATCTATGTATGAGTGTCTTGGTGAGGCGAGGTGAGTCATGCGACTCTTCCCATATTGTAAACCGAGCCGGTAGGGCTCATATTGAATTGTTTCACAATAATAAGACTTAGTTGGGTGTTAGGCTCGTCTTGTGTCGCCCGCACTATATCTGTGTGTCTCTTGTTTGTTTCACAAGTGTTCTCTTGTTTCATATGTTCATGGATGTATATACTTAAATGACTAAGTGTTAAACTATTAACAAGATTGTCTAAGTATACAAGTGAGTTGCACAGAATTGGAGTGTGACTCACTCGTAGCTTAGAACGGAGTATGGGTATGCTCTAAGTGAAGAGACGTAGTCCAAAAAAGGTATTATTGGTGTTGCCAAGCTAGCAAGTGAAAACAATCGTGGTTTCGCATGCCCCGAAATCACAAGATCTAAGAAGGCGTCCTATGAGATGTGACAATATATTATTTACTAACCAAAGCTATACATGAAAAAAAAACTTCCTCGTTTTACCATTACTCAATTATTTTCAATAAATTTACGTGCAAAAATTAATCTTTCATATATTTACATAAAACTCAAACGAAAATCACTCAAAAATTTAACGTTCGCGTGGTTGCTTAAGGCTCGCCATATTCAACTACCTAATATGTTTGGTAAGACTATTCAACTATTGAATATGATTAACTGGAAATTCGCGGTGTGATTGATTAGGCTCGTCCTATACAAGTATGAATATGGTTGTATTTTCTCCTGATTTGTTTAAAAGTTAGGGTAGGTTTAGGAATAGGTTTTCTTTCAGTTTGATTTCTCACTATTTCTCTTTGTAATAATGTAGTCATGAACGCGAGTGGGTGCACCACGAGAACCATAATACGGTTGTTGTCAGGGAAGTCCCCTTGATCTCTTTCTCTTTGCTTTTAGTTGAACATTTATTTTCAAAAACGTGGTATCGTCATGAAAATCTTAAATGGAAAGTAAAGAGATAAATAAATCTAAATCAACCCTGACCCAAGGTACCATGAGTAGGACTGCTTTCCCATCATTCAGGATTTTCCTACTTTCTTTCAGTTTCCCAAGGGATTTGTTGCATGAGGTTTTCATATGAACCTTCTGTACATATTTGTTTTTGTTTTGGTTGTTTGGATTTCTTTGCTTTCCAATTTTTTCTTCGCTGGTGTGTTTTGATTTCTCCCTTAGGCTTACTAGTTTTTTGCTTTTGGAAATACACATACCGGAATTTTGGAACTGTTCAGACAAAGAAAAACAGAAAATTCTTTCACTGAAGTGACTGCTGAGAAATTGTGTAAACATCAATTATATACTTCTGGAATTTATATCTGTGTTGGCAAAAGTTTGTTGTTTGAAAGAAGTTAACTGATTTCTATCTCTGAGTAAAGCTTGTCATGATCATCTATTATCTTTTTACGCTGTCCCTATTCCTTAAGGGAATGAATCAGAAGATGTATCCCTGCCTTAGGAAGTTGTTTTTGTAAATAAAACATCTCTGGATCTTAATAAAGGACAGTTCTAAAAAATTCTGATGAGGTCTGAAAAAGTATGTTAAAATGTCATGATTTTCAGTGTCACCCCGCTCAACTATATACCTTTGAAAAACAAAACAAAATAAATTATTAAGAGCTATGGGAAGTGCTTGTAAACCCGTCGGGATGTTGAACAGGTCTACTGGCAGCGGGTAAATGCATGCATGACGCCAAGACAACTTCGTCGGGGTACTGAACAGGCCCGCTGGCAGCGAAGCAATGTCGGGTATATGAAAATTTGCAAATAAGAAACCTCTTACTGTCCTTTATTCTAATCTAGAACTTCTTGGCAGGATACAGATCTTAGAGTGGGTTAAATGGCAACCCTGTCGAGGCTATGGATGCCTGCTGGCAGCAATGGCTCTGTCAAGAGTATTGAAGATTTTATCTTTAATATCGTGACTCGCTGGTCTTAAGATTGTTATCAGTTTTCATCCTTTAAACATTGTTGGAATATTTGGTTAATGATGATGTTTATACGATTTTTTGGTTGTTGTTTTCAAGTTAGAAATATTCTCATTATCAAAATCTGAATTTTTTGTTTTGGCAGAGATAACTGCTTCTCCCAGTGTGTCGCCATTGTTGGCAGCCAATTCGCATTTTCATACTGTCCTTATAAGCTGCCTACACTAGTGTTTTGCAAACTTTGATTTTGTCGCAATCTTTCCAATAAAACCACACCATTGTTTTATATGTGTTTGCACACTTACCTTGGTTCTCATTTTCGCGACTGCAAGCGTGAAAACGCTGGTTTTCGAAGGCATATTAAAAACGTCATTAGATTGTTATGATCGCTCTTGTTTATATGCTCATCGTATTTTCCAATTTATTTATCGTTACACAATTGACAAGACTCTAAGATCATTATTCTTTTGATATTCTTATTTGTTAATGAGACTTCGTTTACAAGACTATGGGGATATTCTTTTGATCGAGTTTATGATGCATTGGTGATATGGATTTATATGTTCTTGATCAATTCACTTGGCACATTGATTTCACAAAAACACATTTGTGTTGTGGCAAAACCCTTGGTATAAATCGTTTTATGCAACACATAGTTCATGTGGTCAAACCCTTGGTATGATTTCGATTTGTTGCTTGGATTTTAAAACTATGGTAAAACTTTGCTCGCGCAAACGTTTGGTCCACATACCATATATCCATTGGTTGATTGAAATGGAATAGTTTGTAACACATATGCATAATGGGTTGAATAGCTAAACGCGTCGGCGGTTGTACTGTGAGTAATGGCTGCTCTGCATGGGCCAAAATAGCTCCACCACCTCGCACATTCGAGCATTAATGCCTTCCCCCTTTCCCGGGTTACCTCTGTTAGTTTTCGGGTAAGCCTATGAGTTATTCGACCATGCGTTGACCCTACCCAAAACCCTGTCCATTGTGTGTTCTCTCCTGGCTCCTGTAGGGCGAATTGAACCCCTATGGTGTTGAGAGTCAGTTTTGGTTTCATTTTTGCCAGAGAAGACTGCCCCCGTAAATTGCCCCCAGAGTCACGTTTTTGCATGAGCGATTCTGGGAAAATGGATTTGAATTAGATCAAACCGTTGAAAACCCAGAACCGTTTTTAGCCCCTTTACCTTCATTGCAAGCGGTTTCTCCAGAAATTGAGTTTTTACAGAGAGATAGCTCATGTTTTTCAGGTCAATTTTCAGATCCTCTCAATGGCTGTAGGGAACGTATTGGGTCTGTGTGCATTTGATGAAATGTCTATGATTCTCCAGGCCTATGCCTCAGAACCCCTCTCACCTGTCTATCCTCTCACACTCTTGAACCCTTGATCAATCCTTCCAGGTATGTGTTTTCAATATCAAATTCGTTTTATGAATTGCTTGGATTAATATAATGAATTGGGGTTTGTTTTCGCTTAGATTTGGATTACATTCGACCCGTTTTGAAGATCTATTTGCAAAAATCATGGAAACAATGTTAATCTATAATGATTTGCCAGCCTCAAACTATTTTGATTCGTTCCTATTTTGATTTGACTTGCAAGTGATTAGCATGATCGTTTATATTTAATACAGTTATATCAGTTTGAGAAAACGATCTTACTGATTTGGTTTGGATTCGAAGTGATCTGTGGATAGTTGAAGCATCTATTCCTGTTGATTTCAATTGGTTATGAAAATGATTTCATTACTGTTCAGTTATCAAATACAATGTTGTTTACTCGAATTAGTGATAACGAATTAAACAGAGTGTAGCTATCTCTGTTATCATTTGATTTAGTTTGATTAATTTGCATACAAGTGTCGATTTGAATAAGGCTTTTAGCAATCAAATATCTTTTGATAGCTTGAATTTAATTATTTAAAATTCGAATTGATTTTAATGTTGATTATGTGTCTGATTTAGACCAGCTAGAGAATCGCAAGATTCTGTAGCTAGTCTTTAGGATTAGATTTTTATTGATTTCATCAACAAAATATCCTCTTAACTTGTCCTTTTTTGACCCCTTTCAGGTACATACGAATTGCATTGGGCATGCTGTGGCAGTCTAGGAGATATTTGTGTGATACAGTTTTATTTTAGGTTCCTAATTTAGTCAGACTTGGGATATTTTCCCATATTTATGTAAACAGTTTTAATAACTTCTACAGGGATGTTTTACCCTGTGGGAGGTCTTTAAATACTTATTATTTTTTGTAATAAAGATCATCCTCACTTGTGGGAGAACCAGGCTATGGATTTCTAATACAAACTAAGACGATTATAGACGATTATAGACTAAGACGATAATATCAATCTTTTGTTTCAAGTTTATGCATGTCGCTTTGCAGTTGATTATAGACTACTTTAGCTATCATAGTCTATTGCAGAATGATATGAATTAATTAATGTCGCATACATATCTTATTTCTTTCAATACTTAAAAAATACAACAATTACTTTATTCAGTTAATGAATGACAGATTTCTCTTCTTCATCAATTGAATTATTTTGTATAAGTCTTTGCATACAGGTTTATCTAACTGTGAAGATTTATAAATCATAAGATTGTTGTAGATTTTTATGTCTTGTTTGTCCTGTAATTATACTAAAGAGCACAGTAGTTTCCCGTTTACGAGAAGCTAGTGGATAATTCGGTGCGGGTTTCCTCCTTCCGATCAGCTGAGATAATCATCTCATACAGGACAAATCTGGAGTGTTTCTCCAGGTCAATTTTGTGATTTATTTGATATTTATTAGTAGTTTAGTTAGATATATGTTTAGTTAGATTTGTAGTTAGAATTAGTATTTTAGTTGTTTAGTTTAGTTAGTTTTTTTTGTTTTATTTCTTGTTCATAAAATTATAAAATCAACAAAAAATATCTCTCTCTGTCTTAGGACAAAATATTAATGAGTTTTTCAGGTTTTATTTAAATCTGTAAATTGTAGATATTGTACATTTTGTGAATAAGATTTATTTATGTTAGAAGTTAAATAGTTAATTAGTTAGAGTTAGTATAGTATTAGTTAGTAGATTGTATATATAGAATAGTTAATTTTTGTTTTAGTTTGTTTAATAGTTAGTTTTAGTTAGATTAGCTAGTTTAGTATAGTTTTCCTTTTTTGTTTTCTTAGGACCTTAGATCGGCTAACAGAGCTACTAAACCCGTCAGGGTGGTTCATCCCAAACGGCTTGGGTTATTAGACAACCCCGGACCGGTTCCACTCTTCTAGTTGACGGACGGTCAATTTCTCCCGTCAACAGGACCCGACATTCGACATCTTATTCTTGGCCATGTGGCCACACTACAACCCATACCGGTGACATGTGTGATGCCCTGGTTTTTGCAAGGCCACCTTTTGGATTTGTTTTTTTTTGTTTTGTGCATGACCACCTTTTGGCCCTGTTTTGTTTATGGTTATCATCGTCTACACTCTGCACATTTGTAATGACCCCCGTTAGGGGCCATAATTCTGAACTTTATTTGTGTCAGTAGCAATTTAAGACTTCAGTTATGAAGCGGTTTGGTTGGTTGAGTTGGTTTCCCCCCAAGGCAGCTCAGTGTTTACAACCTGAAACCATGGAAATTATGTGTACTCTTGGATTTTGATAGACTTTTATAAAAATCTTGTAAAAAAAAAAAAGGTGATCCTGATATGTGGACTTTATTCTTCGATGGATTAAAATCCTTAGAAGGCGCAAGAGTGGGTTGTATACTAAAGACCCGAAAGGTACTAAAATGTTAATTTCATGTAGACTGGAATTTGCTTGCACCAACAACACCACTAAATACGATGCCCTTGTACAAGGACTTAGGAAGGTAGTTGACTTGAAAGAAGAAAAAATCAAGGTATTTTGTGACTCTAAAATCATTGTGAGATAGGTACGAAATACTGTTCATTTCCTTTCAAGTCACTTAAAAATGATCAGTCTGAGGTCTGGGAGCTAATTAAATCTTTCACTACTTTCAATATTAACATTGTTCCCCAGTCATTAAATTATGACACTAATTTGTTGGAAAATGTGGTGTCCAAATTAATACCCTTAGACATATTGATGCATGACACCTTCTCTCTTGAACTTTTGTACAGGCCATCAATTCCAAACAATATCATAAGTTGGAGGGTATTTGGCGATGACCAACAACTCATAAATTTTCTGCACCTCAAAGATACCTTCAAGGATTATATTATAGATGAAGGCCAACATGACATGCTGATGAATACTGATAATAACGATGATATTAAAACAAGAGGCACATCCAAATATATTCCCAAGAGTGTGGATAGGTTATAAAAACTATACAAACCTCAAGACAAATTCAAAAAATTCATGAAATGCAAGACCAACAACTCATACCTACAGTTTGAAACAATAAACCTCGAATCTTATTTTTCTCCTCATAATGTCAACCTAGGAAATAATTGTTCTCCCGAAGAAAGGCAAGCATACATCAAGTTACTCAAAGAATATAAGGAAATTTTGGCCTCAACGTATGAAGACCTCAAGACATATGATACAAAGATTATACAACATGTCATTCCCATGAAATCTCAAACCAAAACTTTCCAGCAGAAGCTGAGGAAGATGCACCCCAGTCTTGAACCTCGGGTTAAAGCAGAGCTAAATAAATTGTTGGCAGCTAGAATCATTTTTCTAGTAAGGCATACACAATGGATATCAAACTTAGTACTGGTAAGAAAAAAGAATGGGGATATCTGGCTCTGTGTTGATTTCATAAATGTAAATAGAGCCTCTGAAAAAGATAACTACCCTCTACCTCCCATGGAAAAAATTATGCAATGTGTGTCTGGATAAAAAATGCTCTCCATACTAGGTGTATTCTCATGATATAATCAAGTCTTAGTAGCTCATGAAGACCAGCTTAAAACAACTTTTAGAACCAAATGGGGAACATATTCCTATAGAAAAATGCCTTGCAGACTGATAAACGCTAGAGCCACCTTTCAACGAGCAATGGACATTGCTTTCAGAGGTATCCTAGGAAAATGTGTGGTAGTGTACCTAGACGATGTGACCATATTCACGAATAATAAAGAGGATCATATATATCATTTGAATAAGTTATTTAATCGATGCAGGAAATATGACATATCTTTGAACCCCAAGAAATCCATTTTTGTTGTGGATGAAGGAAATATTCTGGGTTTCATCATCTCAAAACATGGTATGCGGATTGAACGCGATAGGATTGAAGCAATTGCTAAGATCCCTCCCCCTCAAAACAAAAAATCTATGTAGTTATTCCTTAGAAAGATAATTTTTTTAGACGATTCATACCCAGTTTTGTTGAGATAGTAAAACCTCCACAAGATATGATAAAGAAGAATACTCAATTTAGTTGGGGATCTAAAGAAAAAGAGGCTTTCGAAAAAATCAAAGAATATATTAATCAAGCACCAACAATGTCGAGTCCAGATTTTGATCAAGATTTCATCCTCTACACATTTTCCTCCCATAATGTTTTTGTGACAGTCTTAACACAAAAGAACTCATAAGGAGACAAATTTCTTGTGGATTTTATGAGCTCAGTCCTACAAGGAGATGAGATGAATTATCCTGAATTTGATAAAAATGAATATGCGGTGTTCAAATTTGTCAAACACTTTCGACCATTCTTAGTCAAATCTAAAACTAAGGTTATTGTTCTTTACCCAACTATTAGGAACCTCCTACTGCAAATGGATCTGGCATAGAAAAGAGCAAATTGTATTACAACTCTACAATAATATGACCTAGATATCAAACCTACAAAGATCGTTAAAGGACAAGGGCTAGGAAAACTAACTACATAATTCCCTTGCGTTGAACCTCATGAAGATGCTTTCTATCAAGACTTTGAGCTATCTGAAAAGGAAGTATGCTACATCCCATTCATTTTAGATCCCTGGTTTTACGAAATGAAATATTAACTAACTCATAGATCGACTCCACATTATCTGGACCCTAAGAAGAAAAGGGATCTAAGGCTAAAATCTACCCAATATTAGCTGATACAGGGAATTATATGCAGAAAAAATTATGATGATGTTTTCCTTAGGTTCCTAGAGAAAAGGGATGCTAATAAAGTCTTGTTCGAGCTCCATGATGGACCTACAGGAGGACATTATGATGGGGATACTACTACACACAAAATCCTCAAAGAAGGATACTATTGGCCTTCCATATTTAAAGGCACACATGCATATGCTAGGAAATGCCAACAATGCCAAACCTTAGCCGAGAGAGAAAATAAATTTGCTTTCCCCTTACAGTCTATCATCATCGAGCGCCCCTTCCAGTAGTGGGGGTTATAAATTATCATAGATATCAATCCAAACTCATCGCAGTTTCATAATTACATCTTGATGACCACTGATTATTTCACCATATGGAGCGAGGTGATCCCTTTGAAAACCATCAATGAAAATCATGTGGTTTTGTTCCTTGAATCATACATCATTACTAGGTTTGGAATTCCAAAATTTTTAGTTTTTGATAGTGTCAAGTATTTTTCTTCTCTTAAGATAACTTAATTCTCCCTCGAAAGAAATATCAAGGTTAAGTACTCAATGAATTACTATCCATAGGGAAACGGTCTAGCAGAATCCACTAATAAGAATCTCATTAAAATCCTTAAGAAGACTGTCAACGATAATGAAATAAATTGGCATCTTACTCTCTAGAGTTCTCTTTGGGATGATAGAGTAAATCCTAAGTCATCCATTGGTAACTCCCCCTTTTTCTTGGTTTACGGACAAGAAGCCACAGTACCAACCCATACTTTCCTACCCTCTTTAAAATTGGCCCAATCCGTCAAGGACAAAGCCTGTTCAGTAATGCAAGAAAGATTAAACATGTTGTTAAAACTTGAAGAAGAAAGGGAAAAATCTAAAATGAACTTAACCCAACACCAAGAAATGGTTAAAATTTGGTTCGATAGATCAAATGTAGGAAATAAATATTTCCAAGAAGGAGATATTATTTTGAAGTGGAACAAAGATAATGAACTTAAAGGAAAACACTCAAAATTCCAGAAATTATGGCTAGGACCCTATCTGATGCACCAGAAAATAGGCCCTGGGACTTTCAGGCTCAAAACACTACAGGGAGATGAGGAGGAACTCCCTGTCAATGGTAAAACATTGAAGAAATACTTCTCCTAATCACCTATGGTGATATATCCCTGTACATAGTAGTTTTTTTAGTTGCAGTTTTTATTTTTAGTTTTTCTTTTAGAAAATATGACTGTTGTTTGATGTTTTTCCTTCCTTTTTTCTTCTCTTTTCTATTTTACAATAACCCCCTTGCTATTGTCTGCTACTCTAGGCTAGTTCTTCTTTCACATCAGAAACCTAGGTTTTTTACCATTAACAAATGGTAACACATAAAATAGGGACTTGTTCATCTGTACCAAAATAAAATCTTCAGACGCTTAAATTTTGTACCTTTCGATGAAGTTCCATATGTTATTCACTCTTATGTGACCACTCTTAGGTCCTGTTGATGTTCCTTTTCAAGCTTCCTGAAATATCCAGAATTCAGTGTCTTCCACATAAATCTAGTGTATCATCCCATTACTCCCCAATTTTAAAATGCATCAGTGTTTCGTGTTTGTATACCCACTAAAGACAATTTGTCGACTAATACTAGAAAATCAAAATGACTCTCATATCACCCTGCTTCCTATTTACTTCCACCTATATCGCAATCGCAATATCTAAATTATATATCTAAAAGGTGGATTCATAAGAATGATCATAAGGAAGTTGAAAATGTTATTGCAAAGCGTGGGAAGTACAAGTAAACCCGTTAGGGCTATGGGTGCTCGTTGGCAGCGGGGCCATGCTTATGTGATACCGAGGTATATTCTTCGGTGCTATGGATGCTTGCTGGCAGCGAAGCAATGACGTGGAAAAAGAGGTGAAGAAAACACTTCGGTCTATGACAATTGACTGAATTTTCTGCTTTGGTGTCACTCTCACAAGTTCATCATGGATTTATGAAGTTTCCCAAAAAGACGATGACTCGAATTATGTGGAAGATCATTTATGACAAGTTCTTCTTTAAGGATTGCATAAAGACCTTTGAATGTGGGGTCCTTAAATTGAATGTTGAATGGGATTTTAGAAAATTTAATTGTTTCTTCTATCTAATTGAATACGCTTTCTCTTTTTGGAATTCAGAGATAACTGGTTCACCCCAATAAGTCGTCATTTTTTTAAGGGCATCCCACAACAACATCCCCATCTTTCTAAATTTTACGAGGCCCCAAAAATATTTTCTCCTTTTTATTTTTGCTCCTATCTTTTTCTCTACAAGACTTGTATCCTTACTTCTCTAACACGACCACAACTCAACTCAAATGTTTTTCGGGATTGAGTTTGTCAAAATCCATTTTTAATGTGTTATTTCAAACTCCGATATTCACACTCTGATCACTTTGGATATTACACTAATTTATTGTCCAGAGCCCCAAAGTTCACCTCTCAAACAACCACTTACCCAAGTGGTATCCCAAGATTAGACTGTTGACTGGCCGTTTGATTGATTCTCCAATGAGTTGTCTGTTAGAATATGAAGGATTGTGCTTGTTTTACCATTGACAATACCCTTGTCACCCAACCATAGGTCGAAGCCACCCTACGAGCACCTTGACCTTGATAGAGAGAAGAATCCTAGTAGCAATCCAATAGCCAAGCAAGGCTAATGCACCAAGCAAGAAGTAACCAAGTTGATCAGATAGTCTCACTGAAAACTGGCGCAGTACCTTCCCCAGAACTTGCGCACAAGACTGCTAGACTAGAGTGCGCATAAACTGGCTTTCTGTGATTCTAAGAGTGTGTCAAATGAGAGACTAGCGCCCTGTATTTATAATATTCCTAGCAGACTTGGCTGGGCCGACTTCTCTCTCTGGGTACTAATTAATTCATATTAATTATCTATCTTTAGCCGACATATTGTCTAGGGTTTTCTTCATTTCTTTGCTTCCTTCTGGAACATTCTAATCTTGTCAAAGGTCATAATAGAGGTTCATACCTCCCGAAGCTACCATAATATCAACACTCCCTCCTAGCTAGGGAGTTATAACTGATAATGGTCTTGAGCACAAACATACCATTCAACTGGTAGTATCACGAGCACCGTCATTATTATCCAACTGAATAATTTCAATGACAACTAGTACAATATCAATTGATAGAACACAACTGTGTTTATCCATGGTAGTATGCAACTACTCAAACCGTGACACATAGTCACAAACAGTGGAACAAATCCACCATAGTAGTATATCTCTATTGTCTGGAGATAGGCAGTCTCCATAACAGTCATCTGATATCAACATGCACATAAAATATTGTTAAAAATAAATTGAATCATCTGGGCCAATCTTTCACTCACATCTGTGAGATTTGAAAGAATATCTTCCCTGGCTTATTCTTCTCAAGCAAGGAATAATGATTGTTTTGATTTCTGAGCCTGGACCATTCCTCACCCTGGGCCATTCCTCCAACACTAAACAAAGTGTAACCTCGAGAGAATGAATCTTCCCTAAGGAATGCCTATCCCTGATTGTTGAGCCTGGACCATTCCTCACCCTGGGCCATTCCTCCAGCACTAAACAAAGTGCAACCTGGAGAGAATGAATACACCGTAAGGAATGAATGTCTGGACCATTTCCTCTGTTAACCACAAGAGAAAAATATTGTCCTGTATCAACCTCCAAAACAGACCATTCCTCATGTTAACCACAATGAGAAATCATTGTCCGACGAGGCGGGCTAGTCTTCTCGAGTAACCCTCAAGAAGAGAGACTTCCCTAGACCACTCCCCATGTTAACCACAATGGGAAGTCACTTTCTATAATAAATCATCAATCTGGACCATTTCCTCTGTTAACCACAATGGGAAATCGATGTCCATCAGAAATCTCAATCCACTTTCCGAACAGGAAAGAATCTACCCAAGTTGAACTACTTTTAAATATCGAAAATAAATGTCTTCAATAATATTTTTAGTGCTCCCTCCCAAACTGGAGAGTCATTTATTCCCTTTCATCTAAGGGATTTATTTCCACGATCCCCATCCTCTCTCGGAAATATGAAAACTTTATTCTGGATAGAGGTTTTGTCAGGATGTTTGTTGTCTTCTCATCAGTGGGGATATACTCGAGCTTTACCTCTACTTCCTGGAATTTATCTCGAATAAAGTAGTATTTGATATCAATGTGTTTCGACCTTTCATGAAACACGGGATTTTCTGATAATCTTATACAACTTTGATTATCACAATGTATTATGGTTGATTCTGGAATCTGATCAAATAAAACAGAGATTAACTTCCTTAGCCATATTTCTTATGTGCATGATTCACATGCTGCGATATACTCTTCTTCTGTTGTTCTTAGTGCAACAGAATTATGTTTCCTGCTACCCCAAGATATCATAGCGGAGCCCAAGATAAAACACATACCTGAAGTGTTCTTTTTGTCTTCTGCACTTCCTTCCCAATATGAGTCTATGAATCCATGAAGCTATATATCATTGGATGCGGTATATCTCAAGCCATAGTTTATTGTCCCATGAATATATCTTAATACATGCTTTGCAACTATCCAATTCTCATGTCTCGGTTCCACTTGGAATTGGCTTAGTGTATTCACGACAAAGAAAATATCTGGTCAAGTATTTACCAAATACATCAATGACCCAATTAGTTGTCGATATAGAGATGGATCTACTGGATCAAAATCTGGATCTTTCACTTTTCTTATATCCGTATTCATAGGAGTGTCCATGGACTTACAATTCATCATTCCAAACTTCTGAAGGATCTTTATTGCATACTTTCCTTGTCCAAGGAATACTTCACCACACTTCTACCATACTTCTAGTCTCAAGTAATAATGCATGAGATCTAGATCTTTCATATCAAATTCAGAAGCTATTTCCTTCTTGCACTGGATGATGAGAGACTCTTCACCTGTTATGAATAGATCGTCAACATATAGTAGTAGAATTACAAGTGCATTGTCCACGACTTTCTAGTAAAGGTTTGGATTTGCATGACTCTTGGAGAAACCAAGTCTCGTTAGATAGTTGTCCATTCTGGCATACCAAGCCCTTGGAGCTTGCTTGAGTCCATATAGAGCTTTCTTTAATCTGCAAACGTGAGTGTCTTTGGAATGTACCTCAAACCCTTGAGGTTTTTCAATATATACTTCTTCTTTAATTTCTCCATCGAGGAAAGATGTCTTTACATCCATATGATGTAAGTTCCATCCCATGGAAGTGGCAAGAGATATGATAGCTCTAATGGAAGTATATCTAGAAACCGGAGCAAAGGTTTCATCATAATCTTCTCCCTCCTTCTGGGAGAACCCTCTAGCTATGAATCTTGCCTTGTATTTATTCCCGCTTTTGTCTGCTGCATGTTTGATCTTATATACCCATTTTGAAGTTACTACTGATTTTTCTTTAGGTCTAGATACGATTTCCCATACATCATTTTCCATAATGGATTGGTGTTCTTCCGTCATAGCTTCTTTCCATTGTCCCTTTTGATCTTCTTCTTCAAATGTGGTAGGTTCTTCATCTAGAGTTTTCGTCATATATGCTACATAACTTGAGAATCCTTTAGGCCTCTTAATCTTTCTGAATGTTCCTTATGGAACCTTGAGTCTTTTTGCATCTTGTAAGGTAGCTTCAAGCCAATATGGTCATTTCTTGGTCTTAGGTACGATATCTGAATCAATGTTTTCACACAGTTCCATAGGATGATTAGGTTGTTCATTTTCGTCATTTTCGTTTTCTGTGCTTTCATCATTAGGTTCTTCAATCTCTTGTTCTTCTATAGTTTCTTCTATGGATTTCTTGAAAGCCATCTTTTCATTGAATGTTACGTCTCTACTGACTTCGATCTTGTGTTGTTCTGGAATATATATTCTATAAGCCTTGTATGAATCACTGTATCCCACGAATATCCCCTTCTTTCCTGAGGGTTCTAGTTTATTCCTTTTATTCTTGGGAATGTGAGAGTAAACAAGACATCCAAATATTCTTAGGTTTTCCACATTAGGTTTCTTACTTGAGAAGGCTTCTTATGGTGTCATGTCCTTCAATATACGATGAGGACTTCTATTCTGTACATATATTGCTATCATTGTTGCTTCTCCCCATAAGAACATGGATAGACCTTGATCATTCAGTAAGGATTTTACGGTTTCTTCAATAGATATTTTCTTTCTTTCTGCTACACCATTTTGTTGAGGATTATGAGGAATAATCAACTCCCTCCTAATCCATGCTAATTTTCAGAATGCAAAAAATTCCTTTGAGGTATATTCTCCTCCATTATTTGTTCTTAAGGTCTTGATCTTCTTGTTTGTGAGGTTCTCTATCTCTACTTTGAATTCTTGAAACTTGTTAAATACTTCGTCTTTTGTCTTCAATAGATATAGCCAAGTATTTCTTGAATAGTCATCTATGAAGATTACATAGTATAGGGATCCTCCTAGATATTTTACTAGCATCAGACCACAAACATATGAGTGTATCATATCTAGAATCTCCTTAGATCTGTTGTTGTTGCTTGGGAATGGTTTCTTGATATTCTTCCCAAGAGCACATCCTTTGCAGATTCCTTCATGTGTAGATTTCAATTCTGGTATTCCTTCAACCATTCTTCTGAGAAAAGGTAATGATTGATAATTAATATGGGCATACCTTCTATGTAAAAGTTCATTGGGATTGACTTCGTCATGTACGAGAGCTTCTTCATTTTGTTCTAGTAGTCTATACAGATTTCCTTCACGATTTCCAATAACCCTAGCCTTCTCTATGTTGGATTCTTTATGCCATGATAACACTTTTCCATCCAAAAAATCTATTATGTTTCCCTTGTCTTCTAGGCAAGATATGGATACACGATTCTTTTCTAAACCAGGTACATATAAAATATTGCTTAAGTGAACATTGTCCAAATCCTTCGACTGGATAAGTGCTTTTGTCTCTAAGCTCTACCTTGTACAATGTCTTCTTCTCATTTAGGTTTGATATTCTGGCTTGATCTCTCGTCATGTGCCTAGAAGCTCCATTATTGATTATCCACATGTCATCTTCAATCATTTTGATCAGTGATGAGTAATGTAGAGGATTGATTGTTTCACGCATGTCTTCGGTTGACTGGTAGCTGGTCATGCCTTGATTCAAAACTTCAACTTTGACGTTTCTATCTTCTGAGAGAGCCAAAAGGTGTATTGAACTAGGGCACATATAGATATCTTCTCCTTGAGAGAGATGCTCCATCACAAGGTGTCGGATCTGAGATTTAGGGTTTCTGCAACTGCTTCTGCTAGTAACCCTAGTGATAGTGTCTTGGAAGCTACTCCTTCTAGTAACCCTAGTGGTAGTTCCTTAGCGAGCTCAATATCCTAATGGCTATGTTTCCTTCCAGCGGTTAGATTGAATGAAGGAGGTGTGGGCCCATAACCTGTTAGAATATGAAGGATTGTGCTCGTTTTACCATTGACAATACCCTTGTCACCCAACCATAGGCCGAAGCCACGCTCTGAGAACCTTGACCTTGATAAAGAGAAGAATCTTGGTAGCAATCCAATAGCCAAGAAAGGTTAATGCACTAAGAAAGAAGTAACCAAGATGATCAGATAGTCTCACCCAAAACTGGCACAGTACCTTCCCCAGAACTTGCGCACAAGACTGCTAGATTGCAGTGTGCAGAAACTGGCTTTTTGTGATTCTGAGAGTGGCAAATGAGAGACTGGTGCCCTGTATTTATAGTATTCCTGGCAGAATTTCCTAGGCCGACTTCTCTCTCTGGGTACTAATTAATTCATATTAATTATCTATCTTCAACGGACATCTCGTCTAGGGTTTTCTTCATTTATTTTCTTCCTTCTGAAACATTCTAATCTTGTCAAAGGTCATAATAGAGGTTCATACCTCCCGAATCTACCATAATATCAACATTCTCTTTATTGTTTTCGGAACATAAAAGTGTTTCTAAGGTATCAAAGGAATATTACCTTCAATACCATCCTCATCGGGATCCCTTTTAAACATCATTTCATTGCACTCCGTAAATAAAAATTTGATGGCCTCTTGACCCTTCTCATGCGTGTCTTGCACGTTCCCCTAATTCGAAAGAATATTCTTCGATACCATTGTCGTCGGAGCTCAAACTTTCCATATCTTTCGAATCCATGAAAACCAAGCCTCGAAATCCTGTAAAACACATAGTTTAGCGTGCCTTTCTAAGTAAAGAATATTCCATTGATACTTTCCCCTAGGTTTTTTATTCGGCACTCATCCTAATTTACCCCGATGCCAATACCGTGATGGGTCCCACCTCCATATGTATTACTATTCATTGGTTGATGCATCGTTCCCGCACATTGGCCCACGTGTAAGGGAATATACCTTTGATAACTTTCTCTTCAGAATTCGAAAAAACCACAATCTTTCATACTTCGAAAGATCGACCCCGATAACAGTCTTATTCGAGGATATGGTTTAGCACTTCCCCTAATATTTTAATCAATGCACCTATCCTACTTAATAATATTTAATTATGGAAATAACACGCTTTAACGAGAAAAGTAAGATCAGATTTTGCAAGATCCTCGTACACACCTGAGTTATGTCATACTTGTGCTAGTTGGATGTGCATTACGAGTTATAAAAACACCCTTTTAGAACACAACTTGCACCATAAGTTTTCGAAACTTAGTCTGCGAAGTTTGATTTTCATCTAGACTCCCTCACTCACTGAGTTTGACTTCTATGTTACTTCAACTGCTTGTTTACCGATAACGTTATGTTTTTTATCGCTTAACCAATTTTTCATTATTACAGCTAATACGCTATACGTAACACAAGATTATATTTATTTTAACGTGTTATTGCAGGTTAATATGGTTATTCATCATGGCGAGCCAAAATCCTAAAATACCTAGGAGATCGGTTTACTTCCAGGGTCTTGCAATCCTCGAATCATCATCCTGACTGGTCAAAACTCTGGTGACTGACACTATTCCTCATACTGGAGAGGACCACTGCCCCAACTTTCAAGATATCTACAGGATTTTAAATCCATAGATTTTCCTGAAGACAACGAGGTCTTAGAGGTGTACCAAAATATCATAGAAAGGGGAATTAACTGGGTAGCTTCCAGGCCACAACTATTCCCATACAACAAGGCAACACAGTGGTGCCTCAAAAAATTTGATGCTTCCACAACGCTTATCATGAGAAAACAAGGAGTGTGAGTAGCTTCTCTCAGACCATAAGATATTAGCTCCATGTATCACCTTCCCACTCCTACTTGCTCACTGAACAAAATTTCCTAAAAGGGTTCTCCCATACAAGAAAAGGACTGACAAAATAGATGAAACACTAGTGGGTGGATGAGGATGAGACTCTTAAACAAGGTCAAAAACTGGGACCCACCCATAGGCTTAAAACCCCTTACACACACTTCCAAATCGACTGACTACCATTGGCACACACCGTCATTAAGACAGGACATATACTTAGCTAGGTGAATATCGTGGCCTTTAACATTTTCCTACACGCTAAAAATATCTCAGGTAGTGAGGATTTTAAGTAATGGTAAAATGGCAAGATAGGCTACAACCTACACCTTCCTCCCTTACAGTTTACTCGAAAAGAGAAAGAATCAGGTACCGAATGCTATTTGACACCAACAAACCTCTCTTCGGGAGTGTCTGTTACACGCAAGGGGTGGTTGCTGATACAAGTGCACAACTGTGGAAAAATGCTAATGATCTCGTCGCAGAAGCAGGGATACATCCATTGCAATCTATAGATGAAATCACTTATGTCAGCACCAGGGCGGTTGCGGTGGAAGATTTAAAGAAGGCTAGTTAGACAAGCATTTAGGATTTGATGCTTTTTGATGAAAAATCAATTGAAAAAGATCTGTCGTTTCCTACCCGTCTTACCCAGAAGATTCAATCCTTTGTAAATGCCATGGTTGAGTGGTTACATCAAAAAGTGGATGCAAAAGTATGTAACAGAGAATAAATCTTAGAGAGATTGCAATCAAACAAGCTCGAGAGAATTTTAGTGATTACTCCACTTGGAAGGAACACCAATACCAACAATAGGAGTATACCACATCATGATTACAAAATCTTTCATTTCCTTTTAGATGTTACTTTTTTTTCTCTTTCTCATATTGTAATCTGTTATGGAAAATGAAGCATCTTTTTTTGTGAAACGACTCAAATTTCTATAATTATCACAAGAAACGATTGTAAAGAGTCACCCCTCACTATATTAAGGGAGTGTTTCCCATTTGAAGGGGATTTTGGTTTTTGAAGCTATCACAACAATATTTTTGTTTCAAGTTAATTTGAATCCAAGAGACATTCCAAATTGGAAGATTATGGTATTGATATGTGTGAATGAGATTTCTCTATTTATGCATCTCTCTATTTGTAGCTTGTGAATATTAGTTAACGAATTACTTCTTAATTAATGTTTTCATTTTACAACTATCATGGTTTTTCAGGATGAGTACAATAATAGTATAATGTCGTTTGGTTTATCAATTCTTTGCTTTTAACATATTATGCTATCAAATTCATGTAACACTTGTGTCACGATTTTATTCTGCTCAAGTTTTGGGTATTCTTCACTGTATTCATTTATTTTGTTAGTTTTCTCCTCATCGGGATAGGTTGAATTAAATAAAATTAGTTTAGAGTTTGCATCTTAGAATAATAATCACATTTCTTAGTTTAATTTTAGTTAGTTGTGCTTACTCCTTTTCTTCATTAATTTTAGTTCATCTGAGAACCTTTGGTTCTCATATTCATATTTTAGTTAGTATTTAGTTAGCATTTAGTTAGTATTTTAGTTAGTTGGTAACCAAGCCAAAATCTGGTCGAAAGTGCTATCCAAAATGAGAGAGGGTCTAGTTGGGACCCATCATTGGGTGTTTCCCCTTAATTGAATATTGAACGGGTCATTTTGACCCGTCAACACTACCTCATAAAATATGTCATCACAACCTTAATAAAAAATCACTAGTTCACAAGATAGATAATCAATGAATGAGTGAATGTGTGAGTGTACTTATGAATGAATCCTTGAAGTGTTTATATAATTGTGTTAGGTAACTCCTTTCCTTAATTTATGACTTCTAGGGTTTTTTTGTTACAACAACTTTACCCTTTTGATCAAGACTTATAACAAACTAGGGGCTTCTTTTCCACTCTTCGAGGCTTCCAACTTTACAAGACCATATATCCCTAACCATGAGGAACTACATGGTATTCCACATATCATCGAAAACAATATGATGAGTATTGTCCATCCATGACTGAGTTATCATTATTTACTCCATCCTTCATGACCAAATTCCATGATCAACTATGAGATCCTTAAGCATACTTAGGGTTTTTCTTGTAGACTTCTTCAAAATTCTTGTAGACTTCTTCAAAGCGTCTTCCTGTGACGACCATGCTTAGAGCTACGCCATAAGAGGAACACTTTGGATACTTATCCAAATATACCCATCACACAAGTTGACATCAATCTAATATTTGTTGACATCAATGAAAACCAACTGCCCAATAGGAAAAAGGTAGAAGGAGACAAGAAAACTCTAAAAATCACGTGGAACTTAGAAAGAGACTAGAAAATATGGAGAATATCAACTCAATGTTTAAAGGAAAGCAACAAAACGATATAAAAACTATTCTTTAAAATAGTTTATTTGAGGCTCAAATAACGATCTAAGAGCCTCAAATAAACTAGAAAAACTTGAGAAATATTAGTTAAAATCCTTAAGCTTGGAAAATCTATGAAAATCAGCTAAAAACATTAAGTAAAACAAAAACCCTAAAAATGTCAATTGTGAACCCTAGGGAAGTCGTCAAATCTAATTGATATTAGCTAAAACCACAAACAAACAAACAAACCCTAAGGAAACCATCAAATCTTGTAAAGATCAACGAAACCCCCCCAAAAGGAACTGACAAACTCTAGAGAAACAAAATGAAGAGCCTAAAACACAAGAAAACCTTGAGAAATCATTCAAAACCCCTATGAAACTAGTATTGTCAATGAATTTTAGTCGATCCCCCTTTGCATTGCTTTTTCTATGAGAGGAGTAGGTGAAGAGTGAAAGGGTATTAAAGGGTGGGTGGTGATATTAATGGAGGGAGGAGAGAGATTAAACTTTCTTTTATTCATTTTTCTAAATATATTTTTAATCAAAAGATTGAAAAAAAACCAGTAATTGATGAGGCGAGATATTGTAATGATGTGACCCTGGATGGGGTGACATCTAGCATCCATGTCCACATTGAAAGTTGGCACTTTACCCACCCCCTCTCTCTTAGGGTGGCGACCCGACATAGAGCATTTAACCCACCTGCAACAACACCTGAAATCATCCTCCCTCTTGTTTGAAATTCGTGTGGATTTGATGGCTCCTCAATCTCCCTTGCAAGTTAACCTTTTCACGCCTCCTTTGCAGATGAACCATTTTGATTTCCTCTCGGCCCCGCAAGATCCTCTCCTGGTGCATGTTCTTCATCCCAAGCCTATTCTCCTCTTTTGTTATGAGTTTCGAACTCCTACCTCACACACCTTCTGCATTTCCTCTCTTCCTCAGTGTGACCTACCCTGCTCTCATTTCATGCCTAGAATTAGAGGACACTCGATCCGAGAAGGCGCGCATTACTCACAGAGTGGTCGACCTCCTTCCATTCTGCATCCCTGCTGCACCTGTCCCTGCCACAATAACATGGCTTAGAAACCCCCTCATTCCATTAGCAAAGACACGGACCATAAATCGCCTGACACTCCACCCTTTACCTCTGCCACTGGTTTGCTTCCTCCCAATCCAGATGCTTCTTCCGGTTCTTCCCCCACCCCTCGCCTCATCCTGGCTTCAGTGATCTTCAGAGAGAAACAATCAACTCTCTACGCAAGGACAATGTAGAAATGAAATTCCTCCAGGAGCTGATGGAAAAGCACCTAGACTGGCTTATGGATTCTGGAGCACAAGACCCTTCTTAGCACCTCACCATAGAGGAGCTTCTTCAGGAAATGATGGAGTCAAAATGGTTGGACGAGTCAGAGCATGCTTTCCCACATAGCTACACAAGAAAGTAATTCTCATGGTCTGTTATTTTTTGTTTCTCATTGCCTTTATCTGACCTATCAAGCCACATTGATATCTTTCTTGCTTAAGAAATAGGCTTAGCTTAGATATTTTGAATATGCATCATATCAGACTATTAGACAACATAATTAGCAGAATATTCTGGAACTTTTATGCTAGTTTCCTTTCATGGCAGTGTTGGAATAATGATTCATTTATCAAAAGTTTATGTGAGCCCAATCTTTAGTAGTATTGTTATTTGTTATTATGTCTAAAATTTTTAATTAAGGTGAGGAAATGTATTTGAGAGATTCATGGAGAGATTGTTAACAGATTGTAGGCAAAGATGATTTCGTGTAACATCTTTTCTCATTGTATTTATTCATGCTTTGGTAATGAGAAAGTTTGAGCTGAGTATTCATTGTTTTTTAATTATTGCTCCATTATTTGATGGTATATTTTATTCTTTTGGTATCATAGCGAAGTTTGTTCATGATTTTTTTAAATTGCGAAGTATCAATATTGTTTTTACTTTGGGCGAATTTGCAATTCTCTGTGGGAAAATTTGCATTGTTTGGTGAGTTGTTTGGTATTCATATGTTGTGTTGGAGTGTGGACTACTGGACTACGTGATCTGGTGGCTATCTGGTGCATCAGGTGATCAAGTACGAACTAGAGAGAGTGCAAGTGACGGTTGACTGCAGACTGGTGCGGTGAGCATGTAGCGTTCGTGAACATCCTTTGCAATCGAGAGCATCGGTCGGACATGCATTTAGATGCGCATCTTGACAACTTTTGATGAGAAGCGGAAATGTGAATTTGAAATTGAATCGAGCAGCGTTAATTTGGTCCTCCACGAGAAGTAGTTGATTGGTTCTTGCGAATATAAGAATAATAACCTGCATCAACTTTGTTATCTGCTTGGTTCAGGTTCGTCCGAGTTAATCCTGTTGACAAATTTACTTTGGTTGCTACGACACTGTACCTGAATTAGATTATGGTTGCGAGCGAGATATAGTACTCATGAAACTAGCAACAGACAGGTTTGAGGTAAAGTTCCCATTGTGACTCTGATCCTTGTGATCTGTACTGTAAGGTGTTGCAAATTTGCTGCTTGTTCTCCTATAACGTCTCCTCATGTAAGTATCTGGA
>ML785915.1:397963-413192 GCA_009831015.1 Picea engelmannii | reverse complement strand
GTCATACAAAACTTAGCAAATACATGTGCCAATTTCTGTGTCCAGACAACTTGTCTTCTCTGCGCAATCCCTGCAATTAGAATTCTCACAATGAATTCGAATTGCCTAGTCTGCACATGCTCATGAGCATATCCACTGCATGTATGATTGCATGAGTGCACTTCACTCAAATCACAGCTGATAGCCAAATTGTTCCTTTCACCTGTTATCTCAACTGGGTCTCCACTAGATCTGACATGCATGTAGTTAACCGTGGTGAATCTTTAGTTGCATGTGAGTTCATTGATGTGAATTAATTAATAATTAATTCACTGAACTCTCACTAGTGTAAGTTCAGTTACAACTAGTACAATTGGGCTTAACTCACTTAACTGAGTTAAACTACTTCACAACTCTCATAACTACACTTATAACTCTATTACAACTCCAACTCACTCAGTTATAAATGAGATAATCGATTAATATTTATTGCCCAATTTATTTAAGGGAAAAGTAAATTAGACACATGTTTCTTGTTGACTTTTCAACACTCCCTCTCAACAAGAAAGAGATTATCCTTCACCCCAATCCTATCTCTATGGTATTCAAATTTTCTCCTGGTGAGCGCCTTCATCAGAATGTCTGCATCCTGATCTTTCGTAGGAATGTATTGAAGAAACATGATCTTCCGCTGCACACAATCTCTGAGATGATGATACCGGATATCTATATGCTTAGATCTATCATGAAACACATGATTAATCGAGAGTTTAATGAAACTCTGATTATCACAATAAATCATTGTTGGATCTAAATGAGAACCAAACAAACCAACCAAGATCTTTCTCATCCAGATAGCCTCACATGCAGCTTGAATCGCTGCCATGTATTCCGCTTCCGTTGAACTAAGTTCCACGGATCTTTATTTTCTACTGTACCAAGAAACAACTGTAGATCCAATACTAAAGATCCCCCCTGATGTGCTCTTTCTGTTCGTTGGGATGCCCGCCCAATCTACATCCGTGAAGTCATGCAACTTTACCTCATCCGTCTTTCTGTACCATAATCCATACTTAGATGTTCCCTTCAGATATCTCAGAACATGCTTACCCGCCTTCCAAAAGAGTTTGGTAGGATTAACCATCACTTGACTTAGCTGGTTAACCGCATAACAAATGTATGGTCTCATGTTCACTAAATACATTAACGAACTCACTAACTGTCGATAGACAGTGGCATCCACTACCTCACCAGAAGTAGCATCCTCTTTCCTCCATTTTCCTGGAAGAGGAGTATCCATGGTTTTGCAGCCCTCCATGTGAAACTTACCCAGTATCTCCCTTGCATACTTGCCTTGAAACACACAAATTTCACCATCTCACAGCCATATTTCCAATCCAAGGAAATAATGAATAAGCCCAAATCCTTCATCTCGAACTCCTTTGCAAGGTCATCCTTGCATGAGTGTATCAGCTGCTTATCACCAGTCAGTATTAAATCATCAACATAAAGAAAAATGATTAAGAGCTTACCCTCCACCATAATTTGGTATAGGTTTGCATCCGCTTCACTTTTGGTGAAGCCCAATCCGGTGAAATATATGTCTATCCGAGTGTACCAATCACAGGGTGCTTGCTTCAGCCCATACAATTCTGTCTTGAGTCTGCACACATGTGACTCCCTGTCAAAGGTCTCAAAACCTTCTGGGTGTTCAATGTACACTTCTTCCTCAATGATCCCGTTGAGAAACACAGTTTTTACATCCATCTGATGAATGCGCCAGCCCATCTGCGCTGAGAGTGCAAGGATGGATCTTATGGAAGAGTACCTTGTGACAGGTGCAAAGGTATCATCATAATCTATTCCCTCGATCTGTGAGAACCCTCATGCCACAAACCTGGCCTTGTATTTATCCACATTCCCATAAGCAGCTTGCTTTACCTTGTAGATCCATCTCAAACCTACCATTGATTTTTCGACTGGTCTTGGGACAATTTCCCATGTACTGTTTTTGAAAATGGAGTCATACTCCTCTACCATAGAATCAACCCAAGTGGGATCCTGCAATGCTTCCTGAAAGGAGGATGATTAAGTCACAATACATTTGCTCATGAGAGCCATGTATCCAGCAAATCGATTAGGAGACTGTCTCTGCCTGCGCTATGAAGTAGGGGCTCCTATATTCTGTGCAACATCTAGTCTCAATTTGTCAGCTTCCGTGGTGCACTTTCTGCGATTTCTGATGGATGGCTCAGCATGAGTGGTTTCCTCCACTCCATGAACCTCCTCATGTGGTTGATCCACATCTTGAGACTCATCTTTGGGAACCAATAGTTCCTCCTCTGCATGCAAGTCTAGCTCCCTCTCAAGCGACAACCGCATGGATTTACCCTCATTGAATTTTATATACCGTCGCATAGTAGTCATCTTACTGTTAGGAAAATACACACGATAATTATGGGGTGTTTCTGTGTACCCCACAAATATCCCAACTTCAACAGTCAGTTCTAGCGTCTTCTCAGAATCCTTGGTCACATGCACATAAATAGATGAGCCAAAAATTTTAAAACGAGAAACATCAGGTTTCTTACTAGTGAAAGCTTCTTCAGGTGTACTCATGCCAAGTATTCTATGAGGACAACGGTTTTGCACATAAACCGCAACATTGCATGCTTCTGCCCACAAATACATTGGTAGGCCCTGATCATGCAACATCGCTCGTGTTGCACCCACGATCGTTCTGTTCTTTCTCTTCGCGACCACATTTTATTGTGGGTTATGAGGCGCTATGAGTTCTCTTCGAATTCCTTCTCTGCTGCAGAAATCTTTGAATTCGTTAAAGATGTATTCTCCACCATTATCGCTCCTTAAAGCCTTCACTTGCTTCCCCGAATCTTTCTCCACCAATGGTTTAAACTCACAGAACTTTGAGAATGTTTGATCCTTCTTCTGCATGAAGAATATCCAGCATTTACGAGAAAATTCATCAACAAAAATAACATAATACCTATGTTTTGTTGTTGAAGCAACCAAGAATGGTCCACACACGTTTGTGTGAATTCTCTCCAGGATCACCGAAGCACAGTTCTCCTTTTCATGAAAGGTGGACTTTACATACTTCCCCATGGTACAAGCCTTGCACTGGTCTAACTAAGCAAGTGTTCCCATTGGAAGTCCATTAGGTATTTGCTGCATGATCTTCAAGGCTCCATGATGAAGATGGCCCAATTGCTTGTGCCATAATTTTCCCTCATCCCGGCTCACCACTTTTTCTGCCTTGCCCACCATGGCACCACAACCATCTACCTCCATCATGTATAGATTCTTAACTCGAATCCCTATCTTCTTGACTTAACCCGTTGCTTTATGTCGTAGGAAAGATTTTCCATCACTGAAAACAACATCATAGCCTCTATCCTCTAGCATTGCGACTGAGACCAGGTTTTTCTTCAGACCTGGAACATGCATAACATTTTTCATTTGAAATGGTTTACTTGACTCCCTCTGAAAGGTAATGGTACCAATACCAGTCACACTGTATCGTCCATCGTCGCCTATCTCAATATGAATTCTGATATCTTTCTCCTCCAAGTCACTGAACGACTCTTTATCTCCCATCATGTGTTAGGAAGCACCACTATCCAAATACCACATCGATCCCGATGCACTTGATGCCATGCATGCAATCAAAGAGAATTCAAGTTCAAATTGTGAGACAGGAGCCTCACCAGTTGCAACTTCAACAACCATCTTGTTCTTCCTCTTCTGTGGACAGTCAGTAACGAGATGCCCATGTTCGTGACAGTGAAAACACTTCACTTTGGACAAATCCAACTTCTTGACTTTAGACTCAGATTTTGAATGGAATTTCTTCCCTTTCCCTTTCCTTGCCTTGGCAGTCAAAGAACAATCCTCTTCATCATCATGTTTTGATGAAGATCCATCTCTGGTGTTCCGCCTGAACTCCTCTTGCACTAGATCCGACCATAGCCGTTCCCAATCTAACAATTTTTCCCTTCCATTCACAGAGTCTTGATAACTATGCCAACTCTTGGGAAGTCCTAGGAGAGCCAAGCTCACCAAATCATCAACAACAACTGTTATTCCCACACTTCCAAGCTCATCCTGACATTGGACAAACTTCGTGAGATATTTTGGAATGGAGTCTTCCTTCTCCATATTGATCTTCCTGAGTTTATCTTTGAGCACCAATTTCCTATGGTCGTTGATGTTTTGGAACAGATCCGTCAAAACCTTTCACATTGCATGTGGTGTGTTTTTCCCATGGAGACTTGAGACAATGTGGTCTCGTACTCCCTCCAACAGAATCCTCCTCGCCTTTGCCACTTTCTTTTTCCATGCATCAAGATTTGCAGTGTCTGTCGCATCCGGCTTAGTAACATCTTTGTCAATGTATTCCTTCAAGCCATTGTCTTCGAGTACTGCTTCCATCTTGTCCTTCCAATCAATGTAGTTTGAGTTGCCCTCGAGTGCATACTCCAACCTCAAGCCATTGAAAGACATTTCGATCTTGAATCAACTGTAGCACCAAGAAAGTCCTGCAAATTCGAATTTTATCCAAACACAAACTCAATTGCTGCAATCCCTCTTTCCCTGGGAGGTTCACATCCCACCTGATAGAAGCCTGAGGGAAGTTCGCACCTCACCTGTGTATAGCCTGGAAACCTTAAGAGAGAGTTTTCACTGTAATGCACTGTGGGGTGAGGGAAGTTTGCACCTCTCCTTTAAGCAGCCTGCGAGAATCATAAGGAAGTTTGCACCTCTCCTTTGAGTAGGGTGCGAGAATTTCTGCTCTTAGAAATTTGCGAAGTTTTCAGTACTAAGGTTCGCACTCTGCCAGAGACGGGACCTACGAGAATACTATTATTTTTGCACCTCACTTCCGTGGCTCCGTGGCTTTGATACCATGTAGAAATTTCAATACAAATTAAGTATTTCCTGTGATTCTCCTGATCTAACAATTATATGCCACTGTTAAATACAAAATCGCTTCTACTAATAATCTTGCGGAAAATAAACCATGAACACAAAGTGAAATATCAAGAACCCATAACACAAAAGTTTTTTCGGGAAAACGTAATGCTAAAAACCCCACTATCATATATTATGTATATCATGGATCATGAAATAATCTCATACAAAACTTTAATCCAAGAGCTCTCAGTACAATACAATCGTCTCACACTATCATACAAAACTCAACAAATACATGTGCCAATTTCTGTGTCCAGACAACCTGCCTCCTCTGCGCAATCCCTGCAATTAGAATTCTCACAATGAATTTGAATTGCCTAGTCTACACATGCTCATGAGCATATCCACTGCATGTGTGATTGCATGAGTGCACTTCACTCAAATCACAACTGATAGCCAAACTATCCCTTTCACATGTTATCTCAACTGGGTCTCCACTGGATCTGACATGCATATAGTTAACCGTGATGAATCTTCAGTTGCATGTGAGTTTACTGATTTGAATTAATTAATAATTAATTCACTTTAGTTACAACTAGTACAACTGGGATTAACTCACTTAACTGAGTTAAACTACTTCACAACTCTCATCACTACACTTATAACTCTGTTACAACTCCAACTCACTCAGTTATAAATGAGATAATAGATTAATATTTATTGTCCAATTTGTTTAAGGGAAAAGTAAATTAGGCACATGTTTCTTGTTGACTTTTCAACATCCTACACATTAACATTTGGTTATCAGAATGGTCAATATTCATTTATTAGTCTTCTATTCATTACATGATGTTTTTCAAAATGTAATCTAGGATTATATATATATATATATATATATATAATCTTGTGGCTCACTGCTTAATTATCATCAGTCATTAAGGTTGTGACTTTGTTTTCCTGACAAAGTCTTCACACAGTTCCTCCACAGGGAACACCTTCAACATGAAACTTCCTTATTGCATATCCATCACTATTTTTGATGGCCTCAACCTTGAGTTAGCTTCAACAGTTTACCAAATATCCCATAAGGAATATAAACATACATCTTTGTCATGTACCCAAATTATGTATCCATACATATTCTAGTTTTGTTAACTTACATCATACCTATGCATCACTTGCGTGTTTAATATCATTCATACCTAACTGGTATTACTATCAGGATTCATATTCGGAAGCTCCATAATGCATTAAATCCATGTACTCAAGCATAATTAAACATAGATAAGTATTCATCATGCTAGCTTATTCCTTGCACTTTTTCTATGTCATTCACACACATGGACATATCCAACTTCTATATCCTTTTCCCAAGGATCTTCCAATCATCCTTATGATCATGTATACAGATTCGTATATAAGTAGGTGCATCTCTTGCACCTTTTTACCTCATGCCTTCACTTGATGGTTTAATTTCATCATTAGTGTCATTTAGTTTGAGATTTCAGTCACTTACAGGACTAATCTCACAGTCATATCTCGTATTGATGTTGCCTTCTCTTAAGGCCATAACCAACCAGGGTCACTTTCCTCTTTATGCAACAACGTCTGGCAAGAAAACATTATTGCCTCACCGTCCATAGGGTTTTACCCATCTCACTTTTCTCTGGACCTAAGGAGTTATATACTCTGATTTAATATAAAGAAGTAACTATAACTACCAGGGATCCTACCTGATCATGTATACACATTCGTATATAAGTAGGTGCATCTCTTGCACCTTTTTACCTCATGCATTCACTTGATGGTTTAATTTCATCATTAGTGTTATTTAGTTTGAGATTTCAGTCACTTACAGGACTAATTTCATAGTCATATCTCATATTGATGTTGGCTTCTCTTAAGGCCATAACCAAACAGGGTCACTTTCATCTTTATGCGACAACGTCTGGAAATAAAACATTCTTGCCTCAGCGTCCATAGGGTTTTACCCATCTCACTTTTCTTTGGACCTGAGGAGTTATATACTCCGATTTAAATATAAAGCAGTAACTATAACTGCTAGGGATCCTACCTGATCCTATCATATTCCTTTAAGCCCACAAAGGTATTAACCATTATATAATCCACCATCATGAGTGCTTGAATTTGCAACTACGTATGCTTAGAAGCAGTGTTACGAATACCAGGTCATCCATCCTTCGGGCTTCAACTGCTCTTGACAGAACCCTGCCACCTTCAACTATCCACATTCAAGTCTTATTATAAATGTTAATTAGCATATCCCTACTCTGGTAAGAGTAGTTATCACTTTGACAAAGGGATAAAGAAATTCTTCTGCTGAAATTCAACAAGAATTCTCAAAATCACAGGTTCAATCTGTAGTCCTTCTCCTCAAGGAGTAAATGCATATAACAATACCTCCTTACGTGACTCATACATGAGCCCAAGCAAGCCAAGTGTTGTAACCATGCTCTGATACCAATTTGTAACACATCCACGACGAGGCATAATTTTTTTTGCTTTTCTTAAAGGATAGATTCTCTATTCATGGTTTCTAATTTGGAAATTCAGGGAACCAGTCCAACCTCCCGGTCAAGGATCTCCGATTTGGAAGCCAAACGAATATCTAAGACCATGATGGTCTCGCTCTATGATTAAACACATACCCTTTCGACTTTCGGGTGCATGTCTAATGGTACCCGTGAACTTCCCTTCACGCTTGGGGAATCTCTGAGTTTGGGTGCTATCCCCTTTTCTGATAAGCCCCTCCTTGAGGTGACCTTGGATGATAACCTCACCCAAACACACAATTGCGGGCACGGCCAAAGGTGGTTTGAAACCAAAATACCTTTCAGCTTGCAATTCTCCTCAAGCCTCCACGTGTCCTTTCTTCAAAACCGTGGTTTGGATTGCGGCACACCCTCAACTTTTTAATGTTCGCGCATCTCTGATCCTCGCAATGCTATGGGACTGTCGATCTCACGATCTTAATAGTGCCTTTGAACTGACGACTCAAATCTATCCCTTCAAAGTTGTGGATCAAATCTGACCTCTTTCAAATCAATGACTGTGATTTGTTTTGGAACTCCGAACTTTGGAATTCTCAATTCTCATTTTTCCTTTCTTCCATACGTCAATCTTCCTGAGTCGACGATTTGCGGACACCTGTGCATTAGCTATCTAATTTTCTTATTTGCAATTACATATTACATGAGTGTTAGTTGATTTTAGAAATAACCTGGGTGTTAGCTATCATATTACACGTTAGTTTATAAATATTTTACAAAATACAAACTTTTCTTTTAGAAACTAGTTGAAATTTAGAATTTTTTATCATATGGACAAAGGGTGAGTGATCCACCCTCGATATCCACAAAGTTGCTTTTGTGTGTAGGCACAGGTATTACCAGGAGATGTTGAGGTTCTCATGCACTCTACAACGAGTGCATGTCCCCAAGTAGGAGCCAGATGTTATCCCACATTCCTAGGGATAACTAAGGAGATGATGTCTCGAGGCCCTCATGTTGCAGACATGGAGTATCGAGAGGAAGATGAGAAAGAAGGGGCCCCTATCTTACCAAAAATCACCATCCGATCGATGGTAGTATCATCCACCACACCTAGCTTGGTCCATAGAGGACAGTCCATCTTGCTTCATGAGGTAACAATTTTGGTATCATGGCAAGTGTCATTTTAATATTTGGAGCATTTGAACATGTTACTAAGGATCCTTTCTTGATTTTGAAAATTTTGATTGGAAATTATGATTTTTTCCCTATTCACCTTGGTGAGTGTCATGGTTTCCTAGTAAGTGGCTACCCTTGGGGAAAGGGTTTCTACTGAGGGGTCCCCTTGAAGGTTCATCATACAATTCTCACACATACTTTCCACCTACCATTAATTTTCCCCTCTATTTCCCCATCTTTTAGGTTTTTGGGCTGATTGACCCAAGAAGGGCATGTACCTAATTTCATGGGAAGAAGGGGCCACTAGGCTTGGAGGTTCCCTAGAAAAAACATCATGCAATCAAATATCTCCCTAGGATCTCAAGAGAAATGAAACTCTTCTCAAAAAAGTGAGGGGCCCATAAATTAAATAACTAATTAATCAATAACACTTTCCAAGGTAGAGCATTTGTGGGCTATGCATTTCCTCTTCAGTTCCCCCTATTGTCTTCATCTTGGAAAGGCATGCGAATCAAGGTAGACATATGTGGGATATGCATTTCCTTTTCAATTCTTCTTATTGTCTTCAACTTGCTGACACATGCAAAATAAATTCCTAATAAAGGCCTTGCAAAAATATGCTTTAAAAACAAAGGAGGAAAAGGATGTGGCTAGACCTCAACAAAGACGCCCATAAATGAGACAATACGAGCCCTTGTATGTCATGAAACCACATGCATAGAACTATAACCCCATCCAATTCACATTCACTATATGACCTAGAAAGGATTCTCCTTGGGAACATCCCCTACCTGAGGAATCGGTTCACCCAATAGGGTATTATGGCACCCCTCCCATATCTAAATTTGACAAATTGTATAAGGTCTTTGAGAATTTCTTTATTTTGAAAAGGGGGGATTTGATATACATGTTTAGGTGGTTATTTTATTAGATATGGATTACTTGGAATGATATTGTGACTTGTGGACCCTTGGAGGGAGAATTTATTTGTCTTTGCAGAGCCTTGACAGATGCACGTCTTTTCTTGAAGGCACAAGGTCACTTGGACCTTCATTTGGGGCACGAAGCCCACGGGTTGGATGATGCACCCCCTCTCTTTGGACACATGGGAGAGGGAACGTTGCCTTTGAAGGCACTTAGAGAGCATGAGGAGATCACAGTCTAGCCACTTGCACCCAAACATTGGCCTTGGGAGGCCTAAAATGTCACACTTTATGCCCTAAACATCACATGGGCTAGGGTTTTGATGGAGTTTTCATGGTTCATGGTGGTGTATCTTGGTTTGATGGAGAGAGAGACACTTGACACATACTATAGAACTTGGTGACATGATTTATGGCCTTTGGAGGCCCCATGTCCTTCATCAAAGGCTCAATGTCTCTCCTAGAGGCCCTACATCACCCTTTTAGGGCATGACATCACCCCTAAAAGAGGATTTTATTTTTGTAATTTTGAATTTTAAAGTTGTAAAGAAAAAAAGAGGACATCAACCTCCCTAATTTGATGTTTATATTTTAAATTGTGGACAAATGGGTTTTAGGTGACCTCCTATAAAAAAAGGTCACCCCATTGTCATTTTGAACATAACTCACTTGATAATTACATACTTGTTGGATGAAATTTTCACCCTACTTGGGAAAGGCACACTATCTATCTCTTATGCTCTATGAATGATATACTTGTCTATTGGAGGAATAAGCTAGGCATTATCTCTTGGATGCTTGTTCTCGATGATTTTTGTGGAATATGCTTGATAAGGAAGGGTTTCTTCATGATTTTTCTTGGAATTGGTAAGGGATTAATGCATTAATTGTTTTTTTCTTCTTGTTTCAAGATAAATTTGTCTGAACTCTTGGAAGAGTATAAATACATACACCCTCCATCAAGTCTACTTTGTCATCATTAAATAAGCTACTTTGCAAAGGTTGCTAGGAGGAGTAAAAATGCTTACACCCTCCTAGATTTACGTTTCTAGGGAGTAAAAATGATTACACCCCTAGAGAAGTAACACAACTATCTCTTATGCACGAGGCTCAATTAACCCAATTGATAAGGCATTAATCTACTTGCATTGGAGATATAAAGTTGTTACATTGGCATGCGTGAATTTTTGAGGTATTGCAATTGTTCAAGTTGGAATTGATTCTATATGATATACGCTTTCTTGTGACCTAGGGGCATCTTGATTAGACTAGTAATTCTCTTTGTTGTCACAAATTAATGCTACATCCGTTACAGTTGCAACAAAATCATATTCTTTCAATCTTTGTTCACTAATCTACCGCTGAAATTCATTTGTAAACCTTGGTTATTGTTCTATTGGTAGTTGGCTAATTGTTGGGTGGTTTACTTATTGATTTATATGGATATATATTTCTGTTGTAGCAATTTTTTTCTACAGCCACTTGACTATTATAATAAATTGTTGATAACACCTAATAAACAACCCTTAAGGCCACCAAAGTGTTGCTCTAATAATTGGAAGTTTGACTAGTTATTGCTAGCTTTATTTATGATATCTTGCACTAGATTTTGGATGGTTGAATTTGCAGATATTGTTATAATTTGTTGTTGATATATATATTTCCATATTGCTGCAATTTGGGACAACAAGTTTTCTTGCTTGATCCCCCTTGGTTGAAGGCTTGTATATCCATCGTGTGTCTTGTTCTGGGGAGGGCTAAACCATTATCTATTTACAAGAATCATTCTCAAGACTTACACCTTCTCCAATATTGACCTATAGGGGTGTTCATCTATTGTTCTTGCACTTTCCATATCAATCCCCCTAGGGTCACTGATATTCTCCCCTTTTGGTGATTTCATCATCACTAAAGCAAGGGGAGTGTCTATCTAAGGTGAAAGTGGGTAGGTACTCCCATAGTTGTCACACTTACGTGTATTGGGTTGAGATTTTCCCAAGCTACAAATTGTACGATAACAAGTTTGTTTAAAAAAAACGGAATTGAAAACAAACTTCGGATGTGAAAGTTATGCCCTTTTAAAAAAAATGCATAAACGACAACCAAAGAGCCACGTGGTAGGTATAAGTTGGTCCATGTGGTGATACCCCTCCTAATAACCTCATTTTTACAAATAAGTCGCTTATACCCACTTTTATAGAATAAGCAGAGATCACTTTTATAATGAAGTTATTTTATAAAAGAAATTTGCATGCAAAGTAAATAAATTTAAAATAAAATATTAAAACTACTTATAGTGATTCATTTTTATAATTTAACCAAGTGAGCTAGTTCAAAACATTGTGTATTGTTTAGAAGGAGGATTGGGGGTGTTTTTGTTGTTGTTGATGATGACGGCCTTGGAGAGCATGCTCATAAAAAAGTATTTTCACACAAGAAAAAAATGTCTCTTCTTGACAACGACAACTGTTTGATCTTGGTTAGATTACATGCAAAATGCAACTTTTCTCTCTATTTTTGAATTACTGAGATCGAACAAAGCGCACAACAAAGAGCATACATAGATATGAAAACCCTTTCCAATCTGTTTCTGATTTGCAGAAATCTCACAGGGTGTAGGGAAAAGAGCATACAAAGATAAAAAAGAGTAGCAAATCGAAAATAAAAAACAGAAAACCGAAATATTAACTCTGTAAAAAAATTAGAAGGGAATATTTGGGATTTATACCTTTGGATTTGACTGAAATGGTCGTATCTTAGGTAAACATAAACATTTTTTAGTGAATGGAAAATAATTTCTAACTAAAATGAGTTCACTTGCTTCCCTGACTCTTTCTCCACCAATGGTTTAAACTCACATAACTTTGAGAATGTTTGATCCTTCTTTTGCATGAAGAATATCCAACATTTACGAGAAAAGTCATCAACAAAAATAACATAATACCTATGTTTTGCTGTTGAAGCAACCGAGAATGGTCCACACACATCTGTGTGAATTCTCTCCAGGATCATTGAAGCACAGTTCTCCTTTTCATGAAAGGTGGACTTTACATACTTCCCCATGGTGCAAACCTTGCATTGGTCTAACTAAGCAAGTGTTCCCATTGGAAGTCCATTAGATATTTGCTACATGATCTTCAAGGCTCCATGATGAAGATGGTCCAATCGCCTGTGCCATAATTTGCCCTCATCTCGGCTCACCACTTTTTCTGCCTTGCCCACCATGGAATCGTAGCCATCTACCTCCAGCATATAGAGATTCTTAACTTGAATCCCTATCTTCTTGACTTAACCCGTTTCTTTATGTCGCAGGAAAGCTTTTCCATCACTGAAAACAATGTCATAGCCTCTGTCCTCCAACATTGCGACTAAGACCAGGTTTTTCTTCAGACCTGGAACATGCATAACATTTTTCAATTTAAATGGTTTACCTGACTCCCTCTGAAAGGTAATGGTACCAATACCAGTCGCACTGTATCGTCCATCGTCACCCATCTCAATATGCATTTTGATATTTTTCTCCTCTAAGTCACTGAAAGACTCTTTATCTCTCATCATGTGTTAGGAAGCGCCACTATCCAAATACCACACCGATCCCGATGCATTTGATGCCATGCATACGATCAAAGAGAAGTCAAGTTAAAATTGTGAGACAAGAGCCTCACCAATTGTAGCTCCAACAACCGTCTTGTTCTTCCTCTTTTTCGGATAGTTAGTAGTGAGATGCCCATGTTCGTGACAGTGAAAACACTTCACTTTGGACAAATCCATCTTCTTGACTTTAGACTCATATTTTGAATGGAATTTCTTCCCTTTCCCTTTCCCTTTCCTTTCCTTGGCAATCAAGGAACAATCCTCTTCATCATCACGCTTTGATGAAGATCCATCTCTGGTGTTCCGCCTGAACTCCTCTTGCACTAGATCTGACCATAGTCATTCCTAATCTGGCAATTTTTCCCTTCTATTGACAGAGTCTTGATAACTGTGCCAACTCTTGGGAAGTCCTAGGAGAGCCAAGCTCACCAAATAATCAACAACGACTGTTATTCCCACACTTCCAAGCTCATCCCGACATTGGACAAACTTCGTGAGATATTTTGGAATGGAGTCGCCCTTCTCCATCTTGATTTTCCTGAGTTTATCTTTTGAGCGCCAATTTCCTATGGTCGTTGTTGTTTTGGAATAGATCTGTCAAAACCTTTCACATTGCATGTGGTGTAGTTTTCCCATGGAGACTTGAGACAATGTGGTCTCGTACTCCCTCCAACAAAATCCTCCTCGCCTTTTCCACTTTCTTTTTCCATGAATCAAGATTTGCAGTTTCTATCGCATCCGACTTAGTAACATCTTTGTCAATGTATTCCTTCAAGACATTATCTTCGAGTACTGCTTCCATCCTGTCCTTCCAAGCAATGTAGTTTTAGCTTCCCTCGAGTGCATACTCCAAGCTCAAGCCATTGAAAGACATTTCGATCTTGAATCAACTATAGCACCAAGAAAGTCTTGCAAATTCGAATTTTATCCAAACAAAAACTCAAGTGCTGCAATCCCTCTTGCCCTGGGAGGTTCGCACCCCATCTAAGAGCAGCCTGAGGGAAGTTCACACCTCACCTGTGTATAGCCTACGAACCTTAAGAGAGAGTTCACACTATAATGCACTGTGTGGTGAGGGATGTTCGCACCTCTCCTTTAAGTAGCCTGCAAAAATACTAAGGAAGTTCACACCTCTCCTTTGAGTTGGATGCGAGAATTTCTACTGTTAGAAATGTGCGAAGTTTTCAGTACTAAGGTTCACACCCTGCTAGAGACGGGACCTGTGAGAATACTATTATTTTCGCACCTCACTTCCGTGGCTCCGTGGCTTTGATACCATGTAGAAATTTCAATACAAATTAAGTATTTCCTGTGATTCTCCTGATCTAACAATTATATGCCACTGTTAAATATAGAATCGCTTCTACTATTAATCTTGTGGAAAATAAACCACGAACACAAAGTGAAATATCAAGAACACATAACACAAAAGTTTTTCTGGGAAAGCGTAACGCTAAAAACCCCACTGTTATATATTATGTATATCATGCATCATGAAACAATCTCATACAAAACTCTAATCCAAGAGCTCTCAGTACAATACAATTGTCTCACACTGTCATACAAAACTCAACAAATACATGTGCCAATTTCTGTGTCCAGACAACCTGCCTCCTTTGTGCAATCCCTGCAATTAGAATTCTCACAATGAATTCAAATTGCCTAGTCTGCACATGATCATGAGAATATCCACTGCATGTGTGATTGCATGAGTGCACTTCACTCAAATCATAACTGATAGCCAAACTGTCCCTTTCACCTGTTATCTCAACTGGGTCTCCACTGGATCTAACATGCATATATTTAACCATGGTGAATCTTCAGTTGCATGTGAGTTCAATGATTTGAATTAATTAATAATTAATTCATTGAACTCTCACTAGTGTAAGTTTAGTTACAACTAGTACAACTGGGCTTAACTCACTTAACCGAGTTAAACTACTTCACAACTCTAATAACTACACTTATAACTCTGTTACAACTCCAACTCATTCAGTTATAAATGAGATAATAGATTAATATTTATTGTCCAATTTATTTAAGGAAAACGTAAATTAGACACATGTTTATTGTTGACTTTTCAACATCCTTCACATTAACATTCGGTTA
>ML785915.1:371088-390422 GCA_009831015.1 Picea engelmannii | reverse complement strand
AATTTGTTCCAAATCCTTTGAATAACCCTTTCCAAAAGTTTTAAGTGAACTTGGAATCTTTGTCAGACATAATTGTCTTAGGAACACCATGCAACCTAGCAACTTCATGCATGAAAATATCAACAATGTTAGTTTCCTTGTGCACTGACTTCACTGGAATAAAATGGGAAGCTTTAGTAAGCTTGCCCACCACCACCATAATAGAATCATGTTTCTTAACAGTCCTAGGAAACTTAGTTATAAAATACATTGTTGTAACTTCCCACTTCCACAAAGGTATGGGTAAAGGTTGTAGTAGACCAGCTGGATGTCTATGCTCAACCTTGACCTTTTGACATTCGAGACATCGAGCTATAAAATCAACAACTTCATTTTTCATAATTGGCCAATAGTATTGATTCTTGACTGCAATAATTGTCTTCTGATAACTTGGGTGTCCAACATAAGGAACCTTATGCATCTCCGACAATAACAAAATTTTCATCTCTTGATCATTTGGCACATAGACTATGTGTCTATACATGAGGATCCCATCCTCTCTCAATTCATATCCTTCAAATTTATGTTGTGACATACCTTGCTATAAAGTCGCCTTTATGTCCACATAGCGCAGATCTAATTTGGAACCTTCTAAAATTCTGTCACATAAATATGTCTCGTACATGCTAATCATTGTAGCATGCATTTCATGCACCCTTCTGTTGAGTGTGTGAGCCACATTATTCTCATTTCCTTTGTATGATTTATGTCAAAGTCATACTCATTGAGGAACTCTAACCACCTGCTTTGTATGACATTTAAACTCATATTTCCAAACAAATACTTCAAACCATAATGGTTTGTTCTCATCTCAAATATTTTATCCATGAGATAATTCCACCACATCTTCAAGGAATGCACTATAGCTCCCAAATCTAAATCATGAGTGGTATAGATCCTTTCATGCTCTTTCAAATTCCTTGATTTGTATCACACCACATGCCCATTCTGACTTAGGACTCCATCGAGTCCTTCCTTGCATGCATCTGTGCACACAACGAAGTCTGCATTTGAACCAACAATTCTCAAAATTGGTGCACTTGTTAACAGATTCTTCAAGTGCTGAAAACTCCTTGCACAATCCGGAGTCCATTCAAAACACACACCTTTCTTTTGCAGGGATGTGATTGGATGCACAATATTTGAGAATCCTTCAATAAACCTTATGTAGTACCCTGTTATTCCTATAAAAGATCTCATTTCTACAAAATTTCTTGGTGTTGGCCATTCCTCAATGGATTTTATCTTTGTTGGATCCAAAACTATTCCTTCCTCTGAAATGATATTCCCCAAGCAACAAATCTTCCTATAGTAAAATGAACACTTGGTCAACTGTGCATAAATCTTATGCTCCCTCAATACCTGCAACACCATTCTAACGTGTTTCTCGTGCTCTTCTTCAGACCTTGAGTAATTAAGTATGTCATCCAAAAATACAATGAAAAACTTGCCTAAATAACTTCTGAAAAATCCATTCATTAAACACATGAATATAGATGGTGCATTCTACAACCCAAATGAAAACACTGTAAACTCGTAGTGACCATTCTGAAGTCAATCTTACTAATATATTCTTCTTCAATTATTACCTAATGATATTTGGATCTAAGATCAATCTTTGAAAATATCCTTGTGCCCCTTAGTTGATAAAACATGTCATATATCATTGGAAAAGGATACTTGTTCTTCACTGTTACCTTATTCAAATACCTAAATTCAATGTAGAGTCTCAATGTACCATCCTTCTTCTTCACAAACAATACTAGGGCACCCCAAGGAAACACAGTTGGGCGTATATACCCCTTCTTCAAAATCTCTTCAAGTTGCATCTGCAATTCCTTCAATTCCACTATGCTCATCCTATATGGAGTCTTGGATACATGCACCACTCCATGCATCAAATTTATAGGGAAATCGATATCTGTTTTCGGTGACAACCCCGATATTTATTTAAAGAAATCCTTGATTTCTTTCAGTACGACACAATATTCAACACTTGGCACTTTACCCTTAGCTACCTCCTCCAAGTGCACTGCAAATACTTGACATCTTTTCCTATATATTTTATTCAATTACGGGGCTGAAACTTCTCTAATAGTTACAACTCTCGAAATACCTTGAACTCTTCTTAAATTCCCTTATTCATCCAAGCAAGTAAATTCCTTATTGGAACAGTCTAGAATGGCATGGTTCTTTTCCAACCAATCCATACCAATGAGGAAATCATGCAACCCCAAAGGTATGACATTCAAATATTCCCTTGTGCGTAGTCCATTCATTTCCATTGGACATTCCTTGACCATTTCATTAATTTTTCTTTTTTCTCTTTGTTGGCATAGGGGTAGACCCGGGGTTCAACGCTTCAACAACGCACCAAAAAAACCCTAACTATCGGCCCTTTCAACAACACCTTCGAAGCAGATGAAGTATCACCCAAGGTAGAGGCAGGGGTGGTTGCAGGACTCAGATGTATGCAACCCTAGATGGGACACATATCTGTGATTGTAACACCTTAACAAAGAACTTAGCAGTTATAGATCATTAGTATTCAGGCTTAATTTACAGCGCAGGTAAAACCTAATCAACATACCAACACAATATTCACCCAGATCTAGTATATTCAAGAACCAAGCACATTCACATAGGTTAGATCTAGCATTCATTCATATTATTAGCAATAATATTATCATATCAAATTCATCTAAGCATACATTAGTGCACTAAGCATTAATCATATGAACAATGAAATAACCATAATGCACAAAGAAACCATAACACAAGATATACGTGGTTCACCCCCAGCTTGGGGGTACATCCACCAACTCTTCTTCTCTTTATTATCTTCTGTCAATCTTCTACATGTACAGAGCCACAAGATCCTACTCCGCATAGGACAAGAGATATGTGCACACTTCGCTAGATCCTCCTTCCCTGATCTAGATTACAACACAAAGCCTTTACACAGTCTCTTACAGTCACTTGCACTTAGCTCTGCAAGTTCTCGACACATCATGCACAAAGCATTTACAATTTTCACTCAACACTTTGGCTAGGTACCAAGCCTCTCTCCTTTATTACATCGCCTATACTTCTATTTATACATTACAAAAATGACCTAAACATGGGTAAACCCATGGATCAACATCCCATACCCATTACATAATCCCAAAACCCAAAAATCCCTAAACAAGGGGCCAAGATCCCGCGATCTCCGCTTCGAATTGTGATCCGCCTTCGACAGCCTATTGAAGTCCCAAAATAGGTCAAACATGACCAAGGATCCTCAAAACTTGGTCAAGGGCCAATAGGCCCCCAACACTCACCTATGACTCGTCCCGAGTCACTCTAGTCTGGTTAGCTCTACTTCAAAAGCCTCGAGCTGCTTTGACCTGTTGCTACGCCAAGGTCTCCTGCTCAACAAACTCTTGGATAACTGCTTCATTGACAGGTCCCTCTAAACGTTGTTCGATTGCAGTGACTACTTGTTCCAACTCTACTCCTCAGCTTTCAATCTCCTCAAACAGTTGGCATGCTTCGTCCTCGACTGGTTGGAGATGATAAGTTACTTCCATGACTTTTCTCTGTATGGTGTGGACCTGTTGTTGAGGAGTTCATTTTTCTTGGGATCAATTCATCCTTTCAACTGCTGACAAGATCTTCAACTACTCCTATATTGTCCTTGCTTCCTTCTTTGCCTCCTAGAGCTATGACTCTAATGCCTTTAATTCAGGGTCTTTAGTAAGTCTCTTGTAGGTTTTTGCACTTCTACTGCTAAGTTGTTTACATTCCAGAGAAAATGCTCTGATCCTCTCAACTGTGCTCTGGGCAGTGTCTTCTCTTTGGTCTCGCACGTCCTATAGGGTACTTGGCACTACTTGTAGCTCTAGGTCTGTGATTCTTTGTTGAAGTTGTTGGATAGCTTCTGAAAGTTGTGCTACTTGATGCTCCACTGGTTCTTCCACCTTTTTCTCTAAGCCTATCACAGAGCAAAGTGCTATGTTGACTAATTCTTTGACTTTGAGCTACTCTGCGAGTAAATTCTCTTTCTCTTGCTTGACTTGTGCTCTCTCCTCTTCAAACTTTGTGTGGAGGTCATCCTTCTCATGTTGTGCAACTCGACATTTCTCTACCACTTCATGTTGTGATTGCTTTAGGGCCACCGTGGCCTGTTCTTTCTCTTATTGCGCTCGACGAAGGCAAGCTTCGGTCGCATCCACTATTCTGTGGAGTTGGGCAGGCTCATCTCCCAACTCTGGTTCTTTTGATGGCGGGGGCATAGTGGATACTGCACGGTTGGATTGAAGAGCCTGATGTACCCCCCTAAGTTATGTCTCAATTTTTTCATACACGGCGTCTTGCTTGGCTTCAATGTTCTGCATAATATCCTGTGAAGCATATGATATGGCTGCGATGATGAAGTCGAAGTCATTGAGCGTGAGCACAGTCTGCAACTTAGTCTTGGTGTCTTTTGATTTCTTTCGCGAGGTAGGTTTCGTGGGAGAAACCTTTCTTTTCTTAGAGGGATCGACCTCATCAACATGATCCCTAGGCATTGTTACTTCACCTTGCTTCTGTTGATCTTCATTTCCATTGGTCTCTTCTTTATCTAATTCATCATTATCTCCTTGTCCAAGTGATTCTGAAGTAGTTTCATTGGATGCACTACTCAGGTTTTGTACCTCTTCAGTCTTCTTCCTTCTGCTAGGTCTAGGTGTATCATGCTCTTCGTGAGTGGCCTATGAGCTAGAAATTAGTTCGGGATCAGACATTTCTATGGGGTCAACAGGGATAAGGATCTCTGTAGACCAGTCCTTAGTTATCTCTTCGAGGTCCTCCTCTGTGAGCTTATAGTATGACTAGAAATCTTCGTTATGCTCGTCTACGCGCGCAGTGATATAAATAAAGTTTCTATCTGCGCGAAACTTCATGAGGGGTCTGAACCGGTGCAGGGTGTTCGACATCATACGAGGGACATCCCCAATATCCCTCTTTAACTAGAGATAGTATGTGTGTAATACCGCGTTCGACTACCATTGTTTTCCCATATCGCTCGAGTACCAAAGCGTGGTGAAATTTGCAGCAAGTGGATCGAATGGATCAATGTACGGGAAGGTCACACCTTCCGGCATCTCCCAAGCAATAAATGCTATGAGGATCAGCAGCCAGCTGAAATGGAACTCATAGCCCTAATCATGAGCTTCATGAAAATCCAATTCTAGCTGGTTGACTAAGTACTTCATCCAGTTCATTTGGAGTCTTTCTACACATTTTCAGTGAGGTCAACAATGAACCCTGTGACCTGTGTAGGTTTGTTCTTTCTCACCAGCTTTCCTGCGATCAGATGATAGGCCAGGTGCACTGCATCATTCTGAATGGAAGCTACCTTGTAGCCTCATGTCCCCTTTTCTACATTGCCATAGGTATCCTTAATCCTCTGTGACAGGGCACGATCTGTAGCCTTTCCTGGGTAGAAGTCTTGTGGGTCTGGTCCCTGCATGCTCAATTCAGTGATCCTATGGAACAACGTCGAATTGACTGTAATGTGTCTGTCTAGCCATATATAGCTTCCATAGTAGCACGATATCAAGAGATTAACACATGCATTAACCTCATGGTGCCTTCCAAAATGTGGAATCTTCATCACATTCAAGATGTTGGATTGTGCGAGGTTCATAGTCCATGGTTGGGGGATTATTTTCGAGTTCCTCCCCTTCGTCCTAGTCAAGTATCTGTGAGGGGAGAGCATACTGTGGTTCTTTTGATCCCCTAGGTTGAAGTCACTGAATTTTAATGTTGCGATCTTATCCTACTGTGTTCTAACTGCACGTATCCCCTTCGAGAGGTACACGGTAACTAGGGTGTAATCGAAGTCTCTGGGTACATTGTTAAGACTCACCGCACTAGCCAAAGGGGAGATGTAGTCGGGCAGGATATTCAGGATTAACTTTGCATTTTCCAAGTCATCTCGATGCTTGGTTCTTTTCTCGACTGCAGCGCAGGATGGTCCAGATCCATGAGAAGTCAATAGAGAGGCTTGCACTCCTCTCATCGATGAAGCTTGAATCCCTTCGGACATTACTTTTTCGACCATTAAATCGATTAGAACTTCTTCAACCGAATTCTCTATGGCGCTAAGTTCGTCCGACATGCACGCTCTCGATTGGATAACTCAGGTTGATGAATGAATGCTCAATGCAATATATCGAGTGGTGAAATCTCAATAAACACAACGTGTCAGAAATGAGTTATTTTTTTGGCTCGGATACAATTCACGAAAGTGTTTTCGGTGCAACCATCGACGCAATAAGTAGACAACGATGTAACAGATCTCTCCAATTGACAAGAGGCCTTCATCAATGTGGCTCTTCCCGTTGCGGCGCGGTCCCAACGGTCTGATGATGAGATTTATGGTCATAATTGTTGTTCTAACCGTTCGGGAGTGATGGTCTAACGATCATAATGCCTCCAACGGTTATATTTCTTCGCCATGGCGAAGTGTTATGTTGCGTTGTTCTGATATCCCAACGAAGTTTCTATTTTGCAAACCTTCCTTTTGTGAAGTCCCCTCTGGAACCTTCTGCAACTTTTCTATCTTTTCTTTCTTCTTACTGAGCTTTCTAGCCTTCTTCCCTGTGATCTTCGTCTCAGTATTCCTCTTTCCATTCTTATTCTTATCTCCTTTTGGCATCGTAACTTCGCGTTGTTGAGATTCTTTCATGGGGTTCAAGGAAATACTTTTTCTCTATCTAGGTTAGGTGCTCCACTCTTCTGTGAGTCTTCTTATGTTCGTTCAACTTCGACATCCAAGTTTCTGATTCTAAACAACTTTGATATGTTCTCTTGTTCTTCAATCAAGTGCGCTATCCTTCGAGTCATGAAATATTTTAATTCTTGTTTCTTCTGTTCTAAGACTTACTCTTCTTTTATTCTGACTGATCTTTCTCAATCCAGGTTTTTCCTAGTAACATAACAAATGGGGCGTTTCTCTCAATAAATTTAACAACCTCAAAATCCTCCTCTTTTGAAGTTCCATGAGCACTCATAGATATCTGGGTAAGTCTTTCACATAGGGTTATCAACTTTCCTCTAAATAATCATATTCCTACCAATGAAGGAATCATAGCAGGCTTTCCTAAAATTTTCCAGGTTTTTTCTGTGATGATATTCACCTGTGTTTCCTCATCTAGAACACAGTCAATGTCAAAGTCTCCTATTTTTGTTTCTATGCACTCTTTTTCTTTGAATATCTCTTATAATTTTACATTTATGTGATCATTCAGGGTTTCTTTCATTTGTATCAATACATTCTCTGATTCTTTCTGGGGTTCTATCATGATCGCAGTTTCTTGACCTTCCTCGGGGTTTTCTTGTCTCATATTCATTCTTTCAAGCTTAGCAATCATTCTAGGGAAATCCAAAACTTCATGGTCCATAGATTTACAACAAATACAACTAGATATTCTATTAGGGCATTCCTTAGCAAGATGTCCTGGTCTTCTTCAGTTGTAACAAAGAATTGATCATCTTTTTCTTTTAAATGATCCCCATCCTTTCCTGTGCTGCGCACTAGGATCATAGTAGCTAACCTGCAAAAAATTCTTTCTAGGATCCTGCATCCATTTGTTTGTCCAAACATGCTTTCTATGCATAGGAATAACATATCTTTCATCATTTCCATCAGATCTACCCATATCAAATCTTCTTTCTTCTAGCTATGCCCTAGTTTTCAGGCTAGGACAAAATTTATCAAACATACCTAGATTCATATTTTTGAAACAAAAATTTCCACTTATCTTACCTTTTCAATCAAAACTTTTCACTGTTCTTACCTTTATCAGAGCACAAAGCTTAAATATCTTACCTCTTTTCTTCAGATCTGACTTATCTTCTTAGAACAGAGCTTCACAAGTCAAGTAGAATACTGCACACTAGGGCAATAGATCTACGCACAAAGCTTTTTCTTTTCTTCAGTTCCCAACAATCACAGTTTCAGGTCCCAGCAATGGAACCATTTGTTGGCATAGGGGCAGACCTAGGGTTTAACGCTTCAACAAAACACCAAAAAAACCTAACCATTGGCGCTTTCGGTAACACCTACGAAGAAGTTGTAGTCTCACTCGAGGTAGAGGCAGTGGTGGTTGCAGGAATCATATGTCTACAACCCTAGCTGGGACACAGATCCGTGATTGTAACACCTTAATAGATCACTTAGCAGTTATAGAGCATTAGTATTCAACCTTAATTTACAACGCAGGTAAAACCTAATCAACAGACCAACGCAATATTCACCTAGATCTAGTATATTCAAGCACCAAGCACATTCACATAGGTTAGATTGAGCAATCATTCATATTATTATCACTAAGATTATCATATCAGATTCATCTAAGCATGCATCAGTGTACTAAGAATTAATCATATGAACAATGAAATAACCATAATGCACAAAACAACCATAACAAATGATATACGTGGTTCACCCCCAGCCTGGGGCTACGTCCACCAACTCTACTTCTCTTTATTATCTTATGTCAATCTTCTACATGCATAGAGCCACAAGATTCTACTCTGCATAGGACCTGAGATATGCGCGCACTTCGCTAGATCCTCATTCCCTGAGCTAAATTATAGCACAAATCCTTTACACAGTCTCTTATAGTCACTTGCACTTAGCTCTGCAAGTTCTCGACACAGCATGCACAAAGCATTTACAATTTGCACTCAACACTTTGGCTAGGTACCAAGCCTCTCTCCTTTATTACATCGCCTAGAATTCTATTTATACATTACAAAAAGGGCCTAAACATGGGTAAACCCATGGTCCGACATCCCCATACCCGTTACATAAGCCCAAAACCAAAAAATCCCTAAAAAAGGGGTCGATATCTCGTGATCTCCACTTCGACTTGCGCTCCTCCTTCCACAGCTTGTCAAAGTCCCAAAATAGGTCAAACATGACCAAGGATCCTCAAAAATTGGTTAAGGGCCAACACTCTTGTAGATAACTACACCAACCAAGGTTTTCCAAGCTTGCTTCTTGGCAATTGGAACAATTCCACCATTTTAGGATCTAGATAACTATGACTAGCTCCCGAATCTATTAAATAGAAATGGGTTGGTCATTAATATTACCTTCCACCTCAATCAGGTGCAACTGGAACTCATCTTTCTTGTTTTCCAGGAATACGTAAATTTTAGGTACAGTTCTACCCATGTCTTCAACTGTCACAGCTTGTCGTACACTGTGGAAAGTCCTCACTTTTTCACCTCTTTGAGAACAATCTATGTACATATGGTGTCCACCAAACCCTAACATTGAATAGGTTGTTTCCCGGGTCTTTGTCCCACTGACTCAGTCATTCTATGCTCTTTGGGAGTTGGTTGTCCTATGCATTATTTTTGAAAAATGATCGCTTAGTCCCTTTCTTCCTTTGTTCCACCTTTCTCTTAATCTTGTCATCCCAAACCTTTTGGAAAGTTGATCTTCCCCTTTGCTAATAAGAAATACATTTATCTCTCCTTATAGTTTCCTCCAATGTCCTTGGATCATCATATTGTATCTTGTCACTGATAAATAAGGGTATCCCACTTAGATACCTCTGAATCTTCACATGTTCATCCTTGATGAAAGGAACATATTTTATCAATTCTAAAAATATTCTTTCATACTCGTCAATTGTCATGCTTCCTAGCTTGAGTTCAAATAACTCATTCATTTTATTTTCATAGTACCTCTTGGTTAGATATTTTCTTTCAAAATACCTCTTAAACTCCCTCCAAGTAACCTTATTTTCATCAATGTGTTGCACCTGCACAAACTGATCCCACCACATTGATGTTTTTCCTTTAAGTTGGAAAATGGAAATTCTTCCTTCTGTCTATGCAGAATAATTATGTAGCTGGAAGTATTTCCTCATACCGAGCAATCAAGTCTCCACATCTTCATCCTTCTTATGCTCACCATCAAAATTAGGAGGCTTGAAATGATTCATTTCTCCCCGTAGCTCATCCACCCCAGTCCTTCTCTTATGATTTCTATCAGGAGACGGACTTGAGCTACTGAGCATTTTCCTAAACGAATGCTTTGGTGAATGGTGATGTTTCCTATCAACACCTCTTGCTTTTCTTCTTTTATCATTAGAATACTTGCGACTTCTTGACCTACTTGACTTTGTCTCCTTATCCATTTTCTTTTCTATTATGTCCAAGCTTTGCATCAGCTTGACATTGAATTCATCTTGTTTCTCCTTTGTTTTCACGAGCCTTTCATTATCAACTTAATAGCTATGAACATATTTTTGTATTCCTTTTACGGTTTCTACCAAATTTAAGCGCTCTTCCTTGGATTATGTACCATTGTCACCCAAATCGACATACAAATCCTTGAACTCATCATTAGGACTATAAGTCCTCTATGTATCTTCCATGCTTTTGACCTTTTGCGCTAATTTTGTCCTATTCAAATTTCTGATAATTATGAAAAATGTGTTGGCAACAAGGTTTTTATATGAATTCATGAAATAACTTCAAGAAAACTCTACACCATCTTGTCAGAATCCTTTCTTCTGATTCCTTATATGTTTTTAACATCCCAAATGCTAGTGCACAAACCACACATCAATACTTTGTGTGCATCATAACTATGCACCGCATACCAGTAGTTTATGCACATAATAAACCATGCACTGCGCAGAACCAATTCTTAGAGCACACATATTTTCCATGCTGATCTCTGGCCCATACAAGTCCAATGTTGAACTAATCACTTTGATACTAGAATGTAATGTACCCAACCTCCCAAGTTGGGCCACGTCACACAAATCCTTCCAACTTCAGCTCTGATACTAGAATGTAATGTCCTTAGCCTCCCAAGATAGGCCACATCACACAAATCCTTCCAACTTCAACTTTGACACCAAAATGTAACATCCCCATCTTACCGCAAAACAACGATACATCAAAATTCTAGTGTGTAGTTAACACTAAACTGTAAGGAATCACTCGAGGAAATGCGTACAACCCAAACTGGTTTACTTCGTGCTAAATTCCGTCTTGTTTATACATATATAACAATGGAATTAACTTGAATAAATTTGTGCGCCAAACTAAATGGATCACTCGAATACCACGACGTACATAATTATTCTGATCCCACTTGCATGTTCTACTTTTCTATGTGCATAGGCTACGTTCCAACGCACACCACGAATCCAGTCACTTGTGCACACATACCCCCTTTCCATGCACACAATACTTCTATCCTCCCTCATGAATCTCTTGATCAATTACCAATATTATCTTAACATAAATTACTTATCAACTAGCATACTCAACATATATGAATACTATGTTAAATACTCAAATCACACTTACAGAATAGAAAACATTAACAAAATAACAAACATTATTCATATACGACATTATGCAAATAATAGATCATATAAGATACAAATGAATAATCATGTAGTAAGAAAACAAGCACATAAGAACACTTATCTTTTAGGAAAAGTCACCAATGGTGTGCATGAGTCATACGTTCCTCCCATCCATAGACATTGTTTCTCATAATATTTCAGCAACATGTCACCCACAAGATGGGGTTCGAACTCCACCAGGGTAAAAGGGTTCCTAGTGTCAATCTATGGTCAAGAAAACAACTGAATTTCTCAGTCCAAGGTGTTGATTGTTGCAACTAGTCTACAATCCCTCATTTCCCACATGTCTGCCCCACCCCAGGAAGTGTGCCCCTTCTTTTCTCAATAGTCCTTTGGCTACCCCACTTTCGTTCTATGGATTCAACAACAAGCCATATCAGGAAGTCTCAGAGAACTGCAACTATTGGCCAGTGCACCAGGGAACAATTCCCAGCCAATCTCTCACCTGGAGAGATAACTCACGGGCCTGAGAACCCACCTCTTGGACAAATTACGGGCCTGACAACCCGCTTCTTCAATCATACCAATATTTTCCCAAGCATGGGGATAATCCATTCTCATAATTACAATAAAACACAAACTTTGTCCCCTTCTGAACGATGGAGGAAAAACATGGGCCTTTCCTAAAATTAGTGATAATCCATGGATTACACTATGGCCAACAATATATATTACACGCCTTCAATTTGACACTTGTCACCTTCAAAATTTACTTTAACCACTTGGTGACTCGTTCCTATCCCTCGAGAACTTAGGATAAATAATATATCCATAAATTACACTTTTTTCAGAAATATTATTAAAATATTCCCCCCATTTTCCCTTTTTCAGTGGAGTTCAGTCTCCCGTCTCTTTTCGTTTGAGTTTGACCATGAAAAAAGATGTAATATATTAATAAATTGAGTGTGATACACTTTACAAGAATAGGTTCATTGACCTATTTTCATCCCTACTCACCAGCCCAATAGTCACACATGCTCTCCAACCTCACAACATATACATATATGTACATCACAGTCATTCCCACACACTTACTTGTGCACAAAACATTGTGGAATATGAGCACTCTCCCTTGATGTGCAATCTGTTATCACATATTCTTGTAGGGGGATGTTTTTCCTTTGGATTTGGCCCTTGGGTGACAAAATGCAAAAGAAGGGGGCTTAAAACCCACAAATGTGTGTCATCCAAAGTCGGGGTGCATTGTGCTAAGGCACACACATATCAGAGGGGAGATAGCGCTCGCTAAGCTCTACTTCAGGAGTTCGGGGATCAGTAGATTCGAGAGTGGCTCAAATGAGTGCACCTAAATCCTGAAGTTGAAAAGCACTCGAGAGTGGGCCCAAGGTCGCAACCGGAGGTCATGCGAAAAGGTTGGCGCCCATCGCGAAGAGCCTGAGCCGTCGAATGGAAAGAAAGTCTGATCGTTGATCCGAGTAGGACGATTTCGTCAAATAGAGAGTCGAGGATTCTGTTGTCAAGTGATTTGAGGATTCCCAAAGGGAGAAATCCCGGAGCGCCTGTGGAGATAAGCATTGGGTCATGACCCAGGGTCGCATGTGGGTAAAGGTGCAGAGTTCACGTGAGCTATGCCAGGGGTCGAAACTTCGGTGTTGGCCGTAGAAAGAGGCCGCCACGTTTTCTAGGTTCCAAGTCGACTCGACCCCATCCTGATCCTGATGTAGACAGTTCATGAAAGTGAGGTGGCAGTTGAGACCTCGTCTCACCCCATAAATGGAAAACATACAGAGAGCGGTCGTAAAGGCAGATTGTCAATTATGGACAGTTTTTTCTGTAAAGCACATAATGACGCCTGGCTTGCATCTGACATGAGGAGGCCTGCATAATCTGACAGAGCAGGCGTTGACTGAAAACGTTAATGCAATGGTTCGAGCACGCCTCTGCAGGGCGAGTTTTTGAGTATATGTATGTAGTTTTGAGTTTTATTAGAGGCCGATGGTTGAGATAAGCTCTCGTATTGTAATGTTTTAATGAATCTCTGGTTCTCTGGTTATGTTACTTGATTTGAGACTTCTTGTTTAATGAAAGTCATCTTCTATTTCCATCTTATTTGTGTCTGATACTGAATGTTCATGATTGAAGGATTCACATGGATTGTGGTGATTGTGTTGTAATGGATGTTTGATTGCAGTGCAGTTCTAGCATTTTCAGTTTTCTGAAACTTTGAATTCAAGAGAATATTGTTTTCAGAGTTTTTCCTCCTTAAGTTGCTAGAAGACCTAATGTCCAGAGCAGACCTTTACATATTCTCCTCAATTTCTTCCTCCTACTCACCCTTACTACAACTTACTGGATGAAGTTGATTAAGACCTCATTTGCTTGTGCATACTGCCCCAGTTTTCCGAGTTAAAACGATATTCTCTTGAGTCTGCCCCATTTGACCTATTTAAATCCATTAATCGTGACATATAACCTGATGGGTACTGGGATTACCTTTGCCGCAATCCAGAGGTGACTTCTTGTGCTAACACAATCCACATGCACTAGATCAAGTATATGCAACACTATAGAATGTGTGCACATTTTCTATGATAACCAGCCTTGTTCCCTCCACAGGTGCACGCAGTACCAAAACTTGGTATCACGACTCACTAGCCTATATGGATAATTAAAATTACACTTGTTGCCAATGGCTCACCAGACTATATGTGCAACTACAAATGGGGTTCGGATTAGGTACATTACATTAACTAACTCCTAAGTGTCTAAATATCCTAACAATTTTGAGCATGAAAGAAATATTGGTTTTATTTTGCAAGAAATGTGGTACTCCCATAGAATAGTTACATTGTAGTGACATGGAGGAAGGGATTATATTGTTATTCAATATTAAATTTTACATGTTTTCTTCTAAACAAAAACATGGGTTCATATTGTAGTTTTACTACAACTTTCCCCCAATGAAAATCAAATAATATGGTTTTTAAAGTACCATTTGAGAAGTCTATAGGGAAAAGTTGATGTGGAGGAGTTCTATAAGAAATTAGATGAATTTAATAGAAAATTGAAGTGAAGAGGCACCATTATTTTTTGAAAACCCTAATGGAAAGATCTATTATGAGAATGAATGGACTTTATTTTTAGATACTAATTCATTCCAACCACATAAAATGATAATAGTTTCCTAGATCTGAGTTATAGTATTAAGCGTATAAATAGTATTTTTCCCTTAAGGTTGGGTGTGACCGATTCTAAATGTAATGTGATTTTTATTCTCATTAAAGACCATTTATGGGACTATCATCATGTAGATCATTGTGTTGAATGTTGTTCATTTTATCACACCATGATGAGTGTATATGTGAATTCTTCATTCATCACTCTAAGTCATATGGTGAAGAGGCTCAAATCCTAGATTTGAACAGTTATCGATTGATTGGACTTTTGTCACAGGTATTGTTAGTGGTCTTGTTATTTTAGGTAACTCACACTAGGTATAACTTGTCCATGACTTCAATTTGAACTCATTCGATGTGATATTATTAGTGGTGTTAATGGGGTCTTGGTTTGATGGTAAAATGGGGGTGTTTCATACCCCCACCAAGTTTCAAATTCCATAAAGACATGTTTCATTTCTTGTGAGTTGTCTCATCTTTGTAAGAATACCATTTCATGTGGTTGGGGCCAATTGAAATACTTGAGCGACTTTGGAAAAATGGATACCCCCCACCTATGATATCTCAAGTAAAGGATTCTTTGAGGTGTTGCAGGTCGGCTACATTTCATTGCAATAATATAAAAATGGAGAAGGGAAGCATTGTTGCATTCATAATAAAAAAACATCTCATTAATAGAGAATGTCATGAAAAAATAGTGTCAACGTGTTTTTTTTCATTCTCATAGAAGCTCCCACCATTGCAAAGCTTCTCCACATATGAATAGTTTTGAAAAAGTAACCTCTTACTCATTCAAATAATGGTGTACTTCATAGTAGAAATTGAGTTTCCTAAGGAGATTTCCCAAGTTTTAATTGCCCATTTAGTAGGCGTAAAATAAAATCCCCCCTTTGGTCTCAACATTCATAGATGAGTCTAAGTTAAAAAATGAAGGGTTATTAGAGGAGGAAAATGGAGGATTGTACCAAAATCGTTTACAAAGGAATCTTAGGACTCCACCCTCACTTGCATTTTTATGATGGTAGGTATCAAAGCCTGTAACAATTACAGTATGTGATTCATTTGATGATCCAAATTTTCCATTTACCCATCTAGATGAAAACTCCATTCTTATAGTGCCTTAATTCTTATATATTATGTTATCCTTCAAGGTTACTATGAAAGTGTTAACACCAAGTTTGGGGGTTCTTCATGATATTTGAGGTACATGGTGTATGATTAGCCCATGGATGGTCTGTCATATATTTTTGCATTGGATATGGCTTACTCAATGGTTTCTTAACCTTAGTTGGGTTTTTGCATCACATTCTTCCCTAGGGTGTCAGAGATCTACTAACATCTTGGTGACATTCTACATGTTGACCACATGGAAGAGGTTGATTACTTGGAGAATGCCTTGCATTCAGGGAGGACCATTTAACAATCATTAGAAAGGAATTAATCCCTAGACAACATGGGGTGGCTCGGATGCTTGCATGGATGTATGGATTTGACTAGGGAAATCCTAGTTTACAATAGTGTTCATGCAGGGGGAGTGGACCTAGTGGAGCACATGGCTTAAGAAGAGTGTTGGAGTCACTGGAGGCTTGTAGGAGGAGTGTTGGACAAATATATACATATGCATGTAGAGATATACCTTATGCATGACATTATACCTTGGATATTGACATGTGTACCCTTGTAGTGTAGTGCTCCACATGTGTGAGCCTACTTGTGGCTTTGTAGGTTTCTTGTAAGGGCTTAGGCCCACATATATATTATTGGCCTCCCTTACCTCTCATATATATAGTGGAAGGAGAAAATAATTTCATAATTCTCATTCGTGTTCATTATCTTGTGTTAGGATGTGACTAAGAGGAGCACACTAGTCTTCCTCTCTCTTGTGCATTTTCATTTGTACTTTATCTCCCCTTTCTTAGATTCATCAAGGTTTATTGGAGATTTTGGAGAATATTGAATACTAGGGTCATGATTTCATCCCTTAGAGACTTGGAGATTAGGTATTTTTTATGAAACCCTAGGTTGTAGTTATTGAAGAGAATAAGATGAGACACTTTTCCTTGTCGAACTTGCTAGTGTAATGCTTGCTTGTTGGAGCTCCTTAGTGTAAGCTAGGGTTTTGGAGAGATGGAGTGTTAACACATAGGATGTATAGGGGTCAAATTTTTTAAGCTTCTAGGTTTTATTCATAGGGTCAATTTATTTAAGGTTTTTGAGTCATGTCTTATGTCAATAAATCATGTTTTGATTGTATCATGAGTCAAGAAAATTGATCATAGTTCATGTGAGAGTATTTGTGTCATGATAGTGGCTATCATCATTAGAAAAAAGAGAAAGTGTTGGTCATACCTTTTGGTTTCAAGGTCATCATTATCAAGTGTTTTGTCTCAAAAAGATATACAAAGGTTTTTCATGTCATATATAATTGTTTGGGGATCAAGTCATGTGTTAAGTCAACATGTTGCCAACTCTTCTAAAAGTTCACAACGAATCAAGAAAAGTACATTATGCACTAATCGCATACCATCATGTTTTGGAAACGTGGAAATTGGTATTTTATTGTTTTCAGCACCATCAATTCATCACTTTTTATTCAAGTTGGTTTCAGAAGGAGGTTTATCATTTTGAAAATAGTGTGCTACAAACTGGTTTAAATTGTGGTGCTACAAATCTCTTGTAGCAGTTGAAGGCGGATCAAAGGATTCCAGGAATTGTAAGTTTGGTTTATGCGACAATGACTAAAATTTATATATATCAGGTACCCTACTTAAAATGCTCAATTTCATTTCCTAAAGGTTTATTATAATCAAACCCTAATTGCTGCAAATTTTATGCGCGCTGCAAACCGTTTCATATCATTTGTGTTGCAAACTTCTTTTACCTAGTTATATTCTACAATCCTTGTATCTTAAGATTTTATGCAGACCCAAGTTTCTTGTTTTCATACCAAAAATATTAGTTGCAACCATTTCTTATAAACATTATCCTATCTGTTGCAAATTCTTGTTAGTGCTACAGTTTGTATTCATTGTATGTGTTGCAAATTGAATGCGCTACGAACCCTTTGTTTTCTCATGTGATAAAACCCTTGCTGACTGTATTTTCACTCAAGTTTGAAGTATAATATCTTTCAAATGATTTTCCTTTCAGACGTGTCACTTTGCAAACTCTTCTGATAGAAAACCTAGACTAAATTCATTTATTGCAAACTTCATTTGTGCGCTGCAAATTGAGAAATCGCGCTGTGAATTTTTTGTTTTACAATGTTTTTGCGAATTGTTTCGTTATTGAAGTATCATCTAGTTCAAAGTTGTAATTTTATCCTCTCATCTCATAGTTTCAATATTTTTCCTTCATGTTGTGTTTCTTTTGCATGAATACTTTTATCAACAAGCTCTAAACTGTGCAAAATCAAACCATAAACCCTAAATTTACCATTTTGCATCATACAATCTAGTAGCAACTGTTATCAGAAGGGGAAGGGGTTTTAAATAAGCTATCATGGACAATCAACAAAGTAAGAAAGTAAGAAATGATTTAAGGCCATGTCCTTGAATTCTACATTTTCTAAGGAGTTCCTAAAACATGAATATCAAGGAGATAACCTATCCAAGGGAGTGCCAAGAAATCATATGCTAGAGTATTTTGACAAAATGCTCATAGTTATTTATAGGTATTTTACTTGTGAAGCAAGGCTCAATATGGTCTTGTTATCGCACAGTTTGTAGGAGGGGTTTAGGTTAGCTTGAGTCAAGGCTTCAAACTGGCGTAACAGGAGCTTCCCCACCCACTGTCACCTCGATGGGGAGATCTTTCTATTTAGGGTGGCTAATCCCAAGGGAGACGTCCCTAGTAATCTGGGGTTCTGAGAGGGCTTAAAGTTTATAGGATCGAGATAAAGATTCCCTTTCACAGATTACTGCCAAGAAGGAGATAGTCAAAGAGGATATTCCACTAATAAAGGCACATGTTTGCGAGACAAGACAAATAAAACTAAAATGTGTTGCAGTGATTAGTACTTCAAATATTAATGACTATCTTCAACATATATATGAGCATTAATGAGAGTAATTATTGACAAAGTGAATGATTGCAATAAAATCTTAATGTCACTTCTTCAATAAATACAAAATGGTGAAGGCATTCAATGTACAAAATCAATCCTTGTTATCACACAATGCAGTAAATAAGCTCATACACCAATATTGTTGCTGCGTCACAAGTGCAAAATTAGGGTGACGTCAGCCTTATTAATAGGTCAATTTGAGGACAATGAGTGGAACGTTTTCTCAAATAGGCTTATGAATTCAATCAACAACTCAAAGTCTAACCAATAAGGTGATAAATGTCACAACGTTTCAGGCCAAACAAGAGATCAAACAAGTGTGACGTCACCTATATTATTTCTGTTTTAGGGTTAGGGTTAGCTAGTCAAAGAGGTGGACGTTTTTGACAAATCAACCAATGGAATTGCATAAAACCTCTATGGCTATAAAGAGATGAGTCAGCCGCAAATTTTGTTCCAAGCAAAGATTCAAATGAGGCAAGACGTCATCATCAAACTAGGGTTAGTCTTAGACGCTAGGGTTAGTTAGGGTTTCAAACAAAAGGAGTTTTGAAAGAGTGTTTAAAGCACAAAAAGCTCAACGTTGTACTTCTAGACTAGTGCCTTGGGTTAATGGAGTCAAATGGAGAGAAGCTAATGGCTTGGAGTAATTTAAAC
>ML785915.1:345243-362997 GCA_009831015.1 Picea engelmannii | reverse complement strand
ATTAGAAGATCAAAGGGATGAATATGTCAAATTGTTGAAAGAATTTTTTGATGTGTTTTCATGTAAGTATGAAGACCTGGAGACTTATGATACTAGCATCATTGAGCATAGGATACCTTTGAAATATGACACTAAGGCTTTCAGATAGAATCTCGGGAAGATTAACCCAATGTTATTGCCTACTATGAAGAAAGAGGCCAAGAAGTTGCTTGATGCTCAAATCATTATACCTTTGAGGTATTCATATTGGGTAGCTAATTTGGTTCATGTCATAAAGAATAATGGTGAGATTAGGATTTGTGTTGACTTCAGGAATCTAAATAGGTGTTCTAGAAAAGACAACTACCCTTTACCCAAAATGGAACACATTTTGCAAATAGTTACAGGCTCAGTGAGGATTTCAATGATTGATGGGTTTTCGGGCTACAATCATATTTTTGTGTTTCCAGAGGAAAGAGAGAAGACAACATTCACCACTCCTTGGGATACATTCATGTATTCTAATATGCCATTCAATCTTATGAATGGAGGGGCAACTTTACAACATGCAATGGACATTGCATTTATTGGAGAGAAAGACAAGTTTGTGGTTATCTATCTGGATGAAATTACATTGTTTTCCAAGTCTGATCAAGAGCATTACCAACATCTAAAGAAGGTTTTTTTGAAGTGCAGGAAGTATGGGCTGTACATAAATCCCAAAAATTCTCTTTTTTCCATGAAGGAGGGTAAGCTGCTAAGATGCATTGTCTCGGTTGAAGTAGTAAAGACTGACCCCAATAGGGTAGAGGCTATCAAAAAAATTTATGTTCCAATGTCTAAGAAAGAAATTTAGTCCTTCTTAGGTAAGATAAAATTTTTGAGGAGATTTATATCTAACGTTGTTAAGTTATTAAAATCCATCACTTCCATGTTGATAAAAGGAAATGAAGTAAAGTGGACACCATAAGCTAGGAGTTATTTTCAGCAAATAAAACAAGCATTGGTTGATGCTCCTTTTCTAATCAGTCCTAATTACTCAAAGGAATTTCTGATTTTTTCTTTTTCCTCCAATGATACACTAGTTGTTTTCCTTCTTCAGAAGAATTTAGATGGTATGGACCAGCCTATTTCCTTTTTCAGTAGGCCCTTGAGAGATGTTGAAGTCAGGTATGATATTATGGAGAAGAAAGCTTATGATTTAGTCAAATCTCTTAAGGATTTCAAGGTGTATTTTCTTCATTCAAAAATCATTCTTATGTTCCTTCAAGTTATGTTAAAGAAATTTTGATTCAGCCTAATATAGATGGGAAAATAAGCAAGTGGATTGCTAATATTTTTTAGTTTGATCTAGAGGTGAATCCCACCAACCTGGTAAAAGATCAAGGATTGGATAGGTTGCTAGTTGAATCAAATTGTAAGGCATTGAGAGTGAATTTTATGGGCATTAACTCTGTAAATAAGCAGTCTGATATTCAGAACAAAAACCTGCAAATTAACTCAAAGTTGGCATAATGCAGTTGGTATAAGGACATCATCTATTTCTTACAGAATTTGTAGCCTCCTACTAGATTTGAGAACACCAAGGTAAGAGATCTGAAACTTAAAGAATGAGGGTATTGTATTGTTGATCAGATTCTATATTGGAAGGATCCTTCAGGGATTCTTTTAAGATGTTTAGATCCAGAGGAGGCAAAACAAATTATGATTGAATTTCATGGGGTTTTATGTGGAGGTCATCACTTATGGAGAACCGAAGCATAAAAGATACTCAAAGATGAGTATTTTTGGCCTAAATTATTCACTGATGTGTGCGCAAAGATCATAACATGTGAAAAATGTCATAAATTCTTAGGTAAACAAAATATCAAGTATTTTCCTTTGAAACCAATTGTGGTATCCGGCCCTTTCCAGCAATGGGGATTGTTAGTAACATTTCTCATCCGAAGCACAAGAGCGATCAGGTTGCAAGTGGCGCGATAAGCGCTGAGCACAGCTCATAGAAGAAATCCATTTCGAGCCTAGATCAAGCGAGTGAGCACTCTGATTTCAACAGTCAGGATGCATCCAAAGGATCAGATCAACGGTTGGTGGGAAATCATGATTAGCAAAGCTGCGCCGAGGTTAGCGCAATGGATAGCGCCCATATCATGTGCAGGAATGGATGACAGTCGTTCATCCCAAAGGACACGTGGCACGAGATCTGGTCATGTCGACTTTTCGGCAGTCGCGAGTTCAAAGGGTGAAGGTTTTATGTCGTTGTACATCTTGAAACCCTGAACCTTGAAGTGCCGATAGCGCCTAAAGTTGGGCCCATAGTATCGAGGGGTAGTCTCAGCCGTCCATCTAAAATGAACACCTGGCGCGCGATTAGGCTCCCTGCATTTTCGCCCATCGCGATTTCGATGCGCAAGAAGTAGCTCCCTCATATCCACGATGCACGAAGCAACGAGAGCGTCTAGGACTTGGGGCCCACAACATCATTGGGTGAGTTCAGAGCCGTCATATCTAGGGGGATGCACAGCGCCAACTCAAGCCATCTCGTCATTTCGCTCATCGCGATTTCAAGGTACAGGGATCAGCCCCTTCCTATTCACAAATGTCGAAAGATCCTTTGAGAGTAAACACAGGGTCATAGCCCGTGGTCACCTGGGAAGTAAAAGAGCTGCACAAAGGGGGCTAAAAGCATCGGGTCCAATCGCCGAAAGGTTCATTGCGTTCTCCGGGTGCCATTTGATCCGACCTTAAGCTTGTTTTCTCTTGAAGTAAATGAAGGTAAGAAAGAGTGGTTGAAACCTCTCTTCATGCATTAAGTGGAAGATATGGAGAGCCTGGTCAGTGGTCTGCTCGAGAGGGTCTTGTGTACCATTTTTTCCAAAGAGGCCATGCCTAGTCCTCGACTAGCCAGAGGAGGTCTACACATGCTAACTTGGCTCTTAATAACTCAGCTACTCCCCTTGCGAGAGCCATGCGCAGTTAAGATGGTGTCTGACGAAGGATATCTGTCCGAATTCGGTTGAAAGGACACCAAGCCTTGGATGACTGAGCACGCCGCTGTTAGGCAAATGTTTTGAGTATATAGACTCAGTCTTTGTATTTTGTAATCTATCGATGGTAGAGTGAAGCTCCCGACTCCAAAGTTTTAACAAATATTCTAGCTTTCTGGTTATGCATCTGTATTTGAGATTTCTTGTTTTATGACAGACAATCTTTCTTACTCCATCTAGCTTTCATCTTATACTGAGAGAGTTCGTGATCGAATGATTCCTGCGAATGATTGCAATTATGTTATGATAAAGGATTTATCGTTGCATTGTTGTATTCTCCAGTTTTCTGCATTTGAATGTAAGAAGATCTTGTGTTTAGATGTTTTCCCCTATAGTTTGTTAGGAACCTGATGTTAACAACAGAACTCTGCTTTTCTCTTATACAACTCTTCCCCCTACTCACCCTTACTACAACTCACTGTCTAAAGTTTATCTAAGACCTCACCTGCCCATGCATGCCTGGCCTAGTTTTGGAGTTAGAACCACATCGCCTTGAGTTAACCTCCATTTGATCACCCCATTAAACAAATCATGACATAAACTGATGGGCATCGGGCTCTGCTCCTGCTGCAATCCAGGAGTGACTTTTGACGTCGTTTCCGGGGACAAAGTTGAAAATTTTCCCCGGGATTGAACGACATTGAGCCTCTGATTCTGAAGGTGCATCGGGTATCAGAGCCTTCGAAGATTACTACTGTGCACCTGACGACTCCATTGTGACGAATCCACTGTGGTGAACCTGTCGTATTAATTGTGGCTTTCAGAGGTAGACACACGTGGTCTCATCTAGAGTTACCTCTGGCTACACTTGAAACCGATCCAGAGGTGGTCCTCAGAAAAGGAAAGGCCTTCGAAGAAGAAGCTTCCATCATCGAACTAGGTAATCTGCCATCTCCTTCTGTAGGAACTCCTTTTTATCCTCCTCAGTTTCATAATAGACCTCCTTCAGAGGTTTCCCATTTCCTGAATTTTGGGAGTGTTCCTGCTGAGTTTTCCCCTCCTGGTCTGGGATTGGAGGGAGAAATCCTTGTCACTCCCCTCTCCTCTGAAGCTGTACTTTGGCATAGACCCAGGACCACTGAAGATTTCCCCACTCATGCACGAAGAGAAGCATCTGTTGATTTGAACCCGCTAGCCTTCTCCTTAAATCCCCTTTTGTTTCCCGTCCCACTTCGAGACTCATTTCCAGTAGCCCCCTCACGATCTCCTTGTCCTCCAAGTTCTCCTCCACCTAATAGTCCTATGGCTGGTGCTAATCCCCCTCTAAATAGAATGGACGCCATAGTCGCTGCCAGATATGCTCCCTTAATCCTACCTCATCCTATGAATCCTCTCCCTGCTGGAGATTACTTGAAGTATATGCCCAAGTTCACCGGGGAAGGGGACATAACTGCGGAAGAGCACCTGGCTGCTTTCTACAGTTATGCAGACAACCTGAACATTGAAAATGAAGATGTCTGGATGAGAGTCTTCGTACAGAGACTGGATGGCGAGGTGAGGAAATGGTTTAGAGGATTGTCCCCCGGATCTATTGCTGGGATCGAAGCCCTGGATAGTGCTTTCCTGAGGTAGTGGGGTGATAGGAAGGATTTCATGTATTACATGACATAGTTCAGGTCTTTGAAGAATATGGATGGAGAGTCTGTCTCCGACTTTTCGAAAAGATTCAATAACATGTATAACAAAATCCCTGTCGAGATAAAGCTTTCAGAAGCCTCAGCCAAGATTTCTTATGCTAGTGCATTTGGCCCCGATTTCTGTCTATTACTGAGAGAAAGAAGGGCCACCTCCTTAGCTCAAATGCAAGATTTGTCCATAGAAGTGGAATCCAAGTTATTAGCAACTGATAAATTGAGAAACAAGGCTGACACAGACAGAAGAAAGGGAAGATCCAAAGCCTCAACTTCTAGCCCGTCGGTGCCCCACCCTCAAGTGGATGAACTGACCAGGATGGTGAAGTCTCTATCTACAGAGATGGAGAGAATGAAGGTGGAAGGGAGGCAAGCATACAAGGGACCCCAAAATGATGAAAACAAAGGAGGTTTCAGGAGGCCAAACAATATTAATTCCCCGACTATACAAAGGGAGAAGGGAAGAGACAGAGAAGACCAGAAGATTCAGGCCCCTTTCCAAAACAATTTTGTGGCCGAGGAAGAAGAAGGGGAAATAGGTGAGCTTGATCCTGAAATCCATTGCTTCGGGGACACTCCTCCTTTCCCTCTTCTCACTCAATCAACATACGAGGAGTCTCTCATGGACAGTAAGCTAAACGAATTGAGAAAGGGAGACAAGACTAGTGGCCGCCAAGGCAGATATGACCTGAGGTCCCAGAAGAAGGCGGTAACACCTGATGTTCTTGAGCAGTCCACTAGAGCGGAGAAGACTGCCCATGAAGTAGCAGACAGTCATAGAGGTAAGAAGCCCCGACCCCTCTCTCCCATAGTCCAGAGTCATGTCCCCGAAATAAGAGAAATTCTGAAGCTTACATCTTCTTTTAATTTCAAGCATGAAATCCAAAAGATCAAGATCCATGTCCCCCTAACCGAATTGATTGAACATGAAGGGTTCAAGAAACGTTTTTCTGAGCTTTTACAGTCTGAGACCTCATTCCTTCCCACAGACTCCATTAATTTGCAAGATGAAAAGCCTGCAGTTATTTTAGGTCCTATGGTAGAAGATAGGAATGACTCATCCCCTCCCTTCTACACTTCCTTGAACATACATGACAAGGTACTACACAACTGCTTAATGGATTCAGGGGATTCTCATAACCTCATGCCCAAATCAGTCATGGAAGAATTAGGGATAGAATTCACCCGATCCTATCATGACCTCTATTCCTTTGACTCCAGGAAAGTTCAATGTCTCGGGGTTATCAAAGACCTAGTCGTGACCTTGTTTCAGTTGCCCATGAAAAGTGTGGTCATCGATATTGTAGTGGCTGATGTTCCCCCCAAGTTCAGTATGTTGTTATCAAGATCTTGGATAAAAAGATTGGGGGGAACTTTGCAGATGGACCTAACCTATGCTACTATCCCAGTGTTTGGGGGAGAACATAGTAGGCTATACAGAGAAGCCCAATTGGCCTATATAATCAATGATGAAGCCAATCCTACCAACCATCCCATTTTTTGCTTGGACATTGATTTAGGTTCTAGTCTACTGCAACTCACTCATGCTCCCAAGCCTCCTCTTAAGCTCAGAAAGAAGCCCACCACTCCTCATGATTTTCCTCCCTCCATCACCCCCGTTTGGAAAATGTTTTTTGATGGAGCCTGTTCCAGGGAAGGTGCTGGTGCTAGGGTAATTTTTGTGTCACCTTCTCAGGAAACCATTTCCCTGTCATACAGGCTAGAATTTGAAACCACCAACAATGTGACAGAGTATGAACCTCTTGTTCTGGGTATGAGGGCTGCAAAAGAAATTGGAATTAAAGAGATAACAATATTTGGAGATGCTAAGTTGATCATCCAACAGGTCAGAAATGCCTACCGTGCTAATAATCCCCAGCTCAGAAATTATAGAAATGAGGTATGGGACCTGATTGATAGTTTCTTCTTGGCCTTTAACATCTCTTTCATTCCGAGGGGGGGAAATATTTCAGCTGATTCTTTAGCTGTCTCGGCTAGTTTGCTCAAAGTTCCTCTGCCGCCTATGGTCAAATTTGATGTTGAAATAAAATATAGGCCCTCTGTACTGGACAATGTCAAGCATTGGAAGGTATTCGAAGATGATCTGGAAATCGAGAAATTTCTCCAATCTGTTGATGAATTTTCTACGTTGCACATTGATCAGGATCCTGATACGGGAGATGAACCTCACCCTGAGGTGTTTTTAAATAAAATTGCTAACCACCGGATCATTCAGCTACCTATCAATCACATTCTGAGGGGACTAATTCCTTTAGAAAGATTTTTCGATGGGAATGACATGGCAGTAAAGGGTAGGGTTTCAGGTGAAGATGATGATACAGCCGAGTGCAACATTGGCACACCGGAGGAGCCTAAGTTTGTCAAGCTGTCAAGGAGTTTGACCACAGGAAAGAGGGCTGAATATACTGAGTTGCTGAGAGAATTTGTTGATGTGTTTGCATGGACCTACGAAGACCTCAAGATGTATGACACCTCCGTCATGGAACACAAGATCCCCCTGAAGGAAGGGGATAAGCCTTTCAGGCAGAAGCTAAGACAGATAAATCCCATGTTGCTGCCTGTCATGGAGAAAGAAGTGAAGAAGTTGTTAGAAGCCCAAATCATCGTCCCCTTAAGATATTCCGAATGGGTGGCCAATTTGGTTCTAGTAAGAAAGAAAAGTGGAGAAATCAGGCTTTGTGTCGATTTCAGGAACCTGAACAGGAGCTCAAAGAAAGACAATTATCCCCTGCCCAACATGGAACACATACTACAGAGGGTAACTGACGCATCTAGGATTTCCATGATTGACGGTTTTTCTGGCTATAATCAGATATCGGTCATGCCTGAAGACAGAGAAAAGAAAACCTTCACCACTCCGTGGTCCACATTCATATATGCCAAGATTCCTTTTGGACTGATGAATGCAGGAGCGACATTTTAGCGAGCCATAGACATAGCCTTCATCGGGGAGAAAGATAAGTTTGTGGTGATATATCTAGATGACATAACAGTTTTCTCCAGGTCCGACAAAGAGCACTACTGTCACCTGAGAAAGGTTTTTCCGAAGTGTCGGAGATTTGGCCTTTCCCTAAATACCAAAAAATCTTTGTTTGCTATGGAGGAGGGGGAGCTATTAGGCCATATAGTATCAACAAAAGGCGTGAATATTGATCCTAGCAGAGTGGAAGCAATTTGGACCTTGTCGCTTCCCAGGTCTAAGAAGGAAGTTCAGGCCTTTTTGGGGAAGATTAATTTTCTAAGGAGATTCATCTCGAATTTTGCTGAGCTGGTGAAACACATCACAGCTATGCTCAAGAAGGGAAATGAAGTGAAATGGACAGCCGAAACCAGGGAATCTTTTGTCCAAATAAAAAGGGAATTGACTGAGGCACCTGTGCTGATCAGTCCTGACTATTCAAAAGAGTTCCTAATCTTCTCTTTCGCTTCTTTTGATACAGTATAAGTGGTCTTGTTGCAGAAAAATGAGGAAGGGCGAGAGCAACCCATTGCCTTCTTCAACAAGGCATTAAGAGATGCAGAGGTCAGATATGAAATCATGGAGAAGCAGGCCTATGCCTTAGTGAAATCTCTCAAATCTTTCAGAGTCTATGTCTTGCACTCAAAGGTGACTGCATACGTTCCTTCGGCCTCTATGAAGGACATCCTGGTACAGCCAGACATAGACGGGAGGAGAAGTAAATGGATAGCCAAGATCCTGGAATTTGACTTGGAAATAAGGCCTACCAAATTGATCAAAGGTCAAGGCTTAGCCAAGTTGTTGGCCAAAGCTAATCACAAACCTTTGGGGGTGGATTTTGTCAATGAACAATGAGAAAATCAGCAGAATCAGTTGTCTGATGTAGGCCCTCAAACAGAGCCCCCATTGGCTCAATGTCCTTGGTATAAGGATGTCATATACTTTTTGCAAGAGTTGCGGCCTCCAGACGGCCTGCAAAGAAACAAAGAAAGAGCTATGAATCTCAAGGCAATCAAATAATTCCTTATTGATCAAGTTTTATATTGGAAAGACCCCCTGGGGTTGCTTTTAAAATGCATGGATCCACAAGAGGCCGACAGTATCATGGTCGAATTTCACAATGACCTATGTGGAGGGAACCATTCCTGGAAGACCACAACCCACAAAATTCTCAGAGCTGGGTACTACTGGCCCACCTTGTTCGCCAATGTCCATAGAGGAGTTAGAGCATGTATCCCATGCCAAAGATTTTTGGGAAAGCAGCAGCTCAAGTCTCTACCCTTACAACCTGTAGTTATTTCGGGACCTTTCCAGCAATGGGGCCTAGATTTTATTGGAGAAATCCACCCGTCTTCCAGCAGGCAGCACAGATGGATCCTGACTGCCACAGATTTATTTACTAAGTGGATTGAAGCTATCCCCACCAGGAGTACTTCCCACAAGGTAATCATTGGATTCCTGGAAGACCTCGTCGTAAGGTTCGGTTGCCCAAGAAAGATTGTTACTGATAACGTAACTTCTTTCAAGGTTGAGCCATTAGTCAGGTTCTGCGAACAATTTGGGATCAAGATGATTCACTCCACCCCATATTATCCCCATGGCAATGGTTTAGCAGAATCCTCCAACAAAATCCTGATGAGGATCATCAAAAGATTACTAGAGGACAACAAAAGGGCATGGAACTCGAAGCTGAAATTCGCTCTATGGGCTGATTGGGTGACCACAAAGAGATCTATATGCATCTCTCCTTTCCAGTTGGTTTACGGAGAAGAAGTTGTTCTCCCGTCTCAGCTGGCTATTCCTGTAGAGAAATTCTTCCAGGACTATCAAGAAGAGCCCAATGACATGATCAGAAGAATCCATCAACTGGTAGAGGTCCAGCAGGCCAGAGAGCAGGTAATGATCAGAATTCAGCACCGTCAGCAGGCGATCAAGCAGGTTTTTGATAGGAAGGCCAAGAAGGAGGAGTTCCAGATAGGAGACCTGGTACTGAAATGGGATGCTCCTAAGCAGGACAAGGGAAAACACAGAAAATTTGAAGCCCTGTGGATTGGCCCCTTCAAAATATCCAAACGTTTCTCAAATAACACATACAGGTTGCAGGATTTGGAGGGAGAAGAAGTTTTCAACAACCTAGTAAATGGGTGTTTTCTTAAAAAATGCTTTGACTGAGCCTTCCGTGGCTCCTGTGTTTTCTAAATATTGATATTTTTAGTTCTTTGTTTTATTTTTTTCGGCTTAGTAAATGACTCCATAGCCCAACAGAAAGGCACTAAAGCTGCAAAATGAGTCCTTAGAGCATCACAGGGATGACTCTATCCCCCATGGAGCCTAATGTTAGTAACATTTCTCATCCGAAGCACAAGAGTGATCAAGTCTGCAAGTGGCGTGATAAGCGTCGAGCACAGCTCACAGAAGAAATCTATTTCGGGCTTAGATCAAGCGAGCGAGCACTCTGATTTCAACAGTCAGGATGCATCCAAAGGATCAGATCAACAGTTGGCAGGAAATCACGGTTAGCAAAGTTGCGTCGAGGTTAGCACAATGGATAGTGCCCATATCATGTGCAGGAATGGATGACAGTCGTTCATCCCAAAGGACACGTGGCACAAGATCTGGTCACCTCGGCTTTTCGACAGTCACGAGTTCAAAGGGTGAAGGTTTTATGTCGTTGTAAATCTCGAAACCCCAAACCCCGAAGTGTCGATAGAGCCTAAAGTTGGGCCCACAGTATCGAGGGGCAGTCTCAACTTTCCATCTAAAATGAACACTTGGCGTGCGATTAGGCTCCCCGCCTTTTTACCCATCACAATTTTGAAGTGCAAGAAACAGCTCCCTCATATCCCCGATGTGTGAAGCAATGAGAGCGTCCAGGACTTGGGGCCCACAACATCATCAGGTGAGTTCAGAGCCGTTAGATCTAGGGGGACGTGTGGTGCCAACTCAAGCCATCTCGACGTTTCGTTCATCGCGATTTCAAGGGACAGGGATCAGCCCCTTCCTATTCACAAACACCAAAATCTCCTTTGAGAGTAAACATAGGGTCGCAGCCCGTGGTCACCTAGGAAGTAAAAGAGCTGCGCAAAGGGGGCTAAAAGCATCAGGTCCAGTCGCTGAAAGGTTCATCGCAATCTTCGAGTGCCATTTGATCCGACCTCAAGATTTTTTTCACTTGAAGTAAATGAAGGTAAGAAAGAGTGGTTGAAACCTCCCTTCATGCATTAAGTGCAAGATATGGAGAGCCCGGTTAGTGGTCTGCTCGAGAGGGTCTTGTGTACCATTCTTTCCAAAGAGGCCATGCCTAGTCCTCGGCTGGCCAGAGGAGGTCTGCACACGCTAACTTGGCTCTTAATAACTCAGCTACTCCCCTTATGGGAGCCATGCGTAGTTAAGATGGCGTCTGACGAAGGATATCTGTCCGAATTCGGCTGAAAGGACACCAAGCCTTGGATGACTGAGCACGCCACTGTTAGGCGAATTTTCTGAGTATATAGACTCAGTCTTTGTATTTTGTAATCTATTGATGGTAGAGAGAAGCTCCCGACTGTAAAGTTTTAACAAATATTCTAGCTTTCTGGTTATGCATCTGTATGTGAGATTTCTTGTTTTATGATAGACAGTCTTTCTTACTCCATGTAGCTTTCATTTTATACTGAGAGAGTTCGTGATCGACTGATTCATGCGAATGATTGCAATTGTGTTATGCTAAAGGATTTATCATTGCATTGTTGTATTCTCCAGTTTTCTGCATTTGAATGTAAGAAGATATTACGTTTAGATGTTTTCCCCTACAGTCTGTTAGGAACCTGATGTTAACAACAGACCTCTACTTTTCTCTTATACAAGTCTTCCCCTACTCACCCTTACTACAACTCACTGTTTGAAGTTTATCTAAGACCTCACCTGCCCATGCATGCCTGGCCTAGTTTTGGAGTTAGAACCACATCGCCTTGAGTTAACCTCCATTTGATCACCCCATTAAACAAATCGTGACATAAGCTAATGGGCGTCGGGCTCTACTCCTGCTGCAATCCAGGAGTGACTTCTGACGCTAACAGGGATTATATTTTATTGGATAAATTCATCCATCCTTAAGTGGTCAACACCGTTGGATTCTGACTACTACTGATTACTTTACCAAATGGATAGAATCCATTCCCACCAGGAATGCAACACACAAAGTAATTATTTGTTTCTTGGAAGATATTATGTCAAGGTTTGGTTTCCCAAATAAAATTGTCACTGATAATGCATCATCTTTCAAGGCTGAGCCCCTGGTGAAGTTTTGTGAAAAGTTCAGTATTCAACTTATCCATTCCACTCCATATTACCCTCAAGGTAATGGCTTAGTAGAATCCTCCAACAAAATATTAGTAACTATTATCAAAAATTTGTTGGAAGAAAATAAGAAGTCATGGGATTATAATTTGAAGTTTTCCCTCTGGGAAGATAGAGTAACCACCAACAGTTCAATTGGTACCACACCATTTCATTTGGTTTATGGAACTGAAGCTATTTCCCCTGCTCAGTTAGCTTTACCTGTGGAAAAATTTATTCAATATCAAGAAGGGAAACCAGATGAAATGATCAGAAGGATGCATCAACTTGTGGAAGTAAAACAAACCAGAGAGAATTTGTTTGATAATGCACAGAGTCATCAACAAAAAAATTAAAGAATTTTTTGACAAGAAGGTGAAGACGAAATATTTTCATCTTGGAGATATGGTACTCAAGTGGGATGCTCAGAGGCAGGATAAAGGAAAACATGGTAAATTTGAAGCTCTTTGGGTTGGTCCTTTTAAAATTTATAAAGTTTTGAAAAATAATACTTTTAAGCTGCAAAATTTGGAGGATGCTGAAATTTTTGGTGGCCTAGTCCATGGGCATTTTCTCAAAAAATACTTTTTTCTAAAATCCATGGGTGGATTTATTTCATTGTAAATTTTGATGTGTTTAGTTAGTTTTTTTTTTCTTTTAAATAATGACTCCTTTCCCAATGGATAAGGCACTGGAACTACAATGTTCTTGGAGCCTCATAGGGAGGTCTCCATCCCTTGTGGAGCCAGATGTTAGCACATAGGATGTATAGGGGTCAATTTTTTTAATCTTCTAGGTTTGAGTCATAGCCTCAATTTATTTAAGGTTTTTGAGTCATGTCTTATGTTAATAAATCGTGGTTTGATTGTCTCATGAGTCAAGAAAACTAATCATAGTCCATGTGTGAGTCTTGGTGTCATGATAATGGGTATCATCATTATAAAAAAGGGAAAGTGTTGGTCATACCTTTTGGTTTCAAGGTGATAAGTATCAAGTGTTGTGTCTCAAAAATGTATACAAATGGTTTTCATCTCATATTTAACCGTTTGGGGTCAAGTCACGTGTCAAGTCAACCTGTTGCCAACTCTCCTGAAAGTTCAAAGCGAATCAAGAAAAGTACATCATGCACTAATCGCATACAATCATGTTTTGGAAACATGGAAATTGGTATTTTATTGTTTTCAATGGCATATATTCATCACTTTTTCTTCAAGTCAGTTTTAGAAGGATGTTTATCATTTTCAAAATAGTGCGTTGCAAACTAGTTTAAATTGTGGTGCTACAAAATTCCTGTAGCAGTTGAAGGCGGATCAAAGGTTTCCAGAAACTCTCAATTTGGTTTATGAGACAAAAAATGAGCTTCATATATACCAGGTACCCTAATCAAATGTTTAATTTCACTGCCTAAAGGTTGATTATAATCATACCCTAATTGCTGCAAAATTTATGCGCATTGCAAATCGTTTCATATCATTTGCGCTGCAAACTTCTTTTACCTAGTCAAATTCTACAGTCCTTGTATCTTAATATTTTATGAAAACCCAATTCTCTTGTTTTCATACCAAAAAGATCAGTTGCGGACGTTTCTTATAGCCATGATACTATCTGCTACAAATTCTTGTTAGTGCTACAAACTGCATTCATTGTATGCACTGCAAATTGAATGTGCTACAAACCCTTTGTTTTCTCATGTGATAAACCCCTCACTGACTGTATTTTCATTCAGGTTTGAAGTATTGTCTCTTTCAAATCATTTTCCTTTCAGAACTGTCACTTTGCAAACTCTTCTGATAAAAAACCTAGACTAAATTCATTTGTTGCAAACTTCATTTGTGCACTGCAAATGGAGAAATCGTGCTGCGAATTCTCAGTTTTACACATTTGCCCTGAATTTTTTCCTTATTGAAGTATCATCTAGTTCAGGGTTGCCATTTTCTCCTCTCATCTCCTAGTTTCAATATTTTTCATTCCTTTCGTGTTTCTTTTGCATGAATACTTTTATCAACAAACTCTAAACCATGCAAAATCAAACCATAAACCCTAAACTTACCTGTTTGCATCATACAATCTGGTAGAAACTATTATCATAAGGGGAAGGGGTTTTAAATCAGCTATCATGGACAGTAAAAAAGGTAATAAATTTCATAAAGGAGGAGAAATTGTTGGGGCTAAGCCCCATGACTTGCATCTTATAAACTCAAAACCATTTTTCAGAGAAGAATTTCAAAGAGTGGGTTGCCTAGTTTTTTGTGAGAAAATGAAAAGAGGAGACTAAATTGATGGGATAAAGACTAAATTGGGTGCGTTGGAGTTTGAGGTTTCGGAGAAGTTTATTTCTAGAGTCACAGAGATACATGTTCATGGAGAAAAATGGTTTAAGGCCATGTCCTTGAATTCTACATTTTTAAGGAGTTCCTAAAACCTGAATATCAAGGAGATAACCTATCCAAACGAGTGCCAAGAAATCATATGCTGGAGTATTTTGAAAAAACACTCAGAGTTATTCAGAGGTATTTTACTTGTGAAGGAAGGTTCAATATGGTCTATCACTACCATATTAGATTGTTACTGCACTCTCCTGGGAAAGAGTCCTTGAAATTACCTTTTTATCTGTTCAGAAGCATTGGGAAGATTTCATAAAGAGTCCAATATAAATCTAAATAGGTGGATACCAATGTTTTTCATTATGGTCTGATCAAAATGCTAGTATTGGAAGAGTTGGATAAGCCCAATATTGATTGGGATGCTTTCCTAGCTGCATTAGGATTTCAGCCATATGTTACTCACATACCACAGTCAAAGAGATAGACACCTATTGTTGATGATAAGACCGTGCACTCAGAGTCAAGTAAAAAGAGGAATATGACCAAAAGGGATAAGTCCATTCAGTATACTAATAAGATAGTTGAAGGTTCTTCACCTTCTCATGTGGCAGATCTTGCACCTATAGGCACATCCTCTAGTAAAGAAAGGAGTCTGAAGGGAAAGAATCTTGTATTTTCTTCACCTTTTGTTGTAGAAGTTGTCAAGCCAAGAATTCCTTTCACTAGATCAATAACAAATCAACATGTCTCTACAGAAGAAGGTACATCCAGAGCATCAACTTAGCCAACAGACAAAACTAAGCCTCTAAAAAATCAAATAGAAATCATTGATATCAATTCTCCTTCTGATGAGATGGATCCCAATTTTAAAAGACTCATGAAGCAGCTGAAATAGGCAAGGGATGAAAATGAATAATTGAAGAAAGAGAATCTTCATGCCAAGATTCAGCTTAAGAGAGTTATAGATATGGGTGAATAAACTATTAAAAATGAAAAACATTGGGTTAACAGATCCATATCTATACATAGGGAAATGAAGAACGTGTACACGTTGAATAGAGCCCATCAAGCTGAAAATAGGAAGCTGAAGGAGGAAGTGCAAAAGTTAAAGGAACACAATGAAAAACAAAACCTGGACATTTTGGCATGAGTGGATACTAGAAGAAGAAGATGAGGCATCATCTCTGCATCAACATTATCAGTCTTACTATGGAATCTATATATATGCATGCTTATAGCCCTAAGGATCATTTTTACATTTTGTTGCTACTATGATGCTCACATGATATTTTTTTCAATTCACTTTTGTGATTTAGAGGTTATAACGAGCATCATTAAAGGTTTGAAGGATTTTTTCATAGCTTTGACATCATATGACAAGTTTTGAGAACAAAGTGACACCTACAGGAAAATTCATAGTGCAGGTTGTTGAAGGTGTTGTGAACTGCTAAAACTAGAACAGTTTGCAGTGTATGAGCTGCAAACCTAACAGTTACATGGAGTTTTAGCTACTGAAGGATTCCAATTGTTAGATAAGGTTCAGATAGCTCCTCAAGAATCAGTTGGAAATCAAGGGACACTTGCCCTGAAGATCTAGCTTCAATTAAGCTACATGCAACGAGTTGGATACAGTTGCATTCAATGCTGCCAACAACTTCCTGAAATATATAATCTTGTTATACTTTCTATTGATTACTCATTTCCACGCCTCTCTAAGGCACATGATCCTATGTAGGATCTAGGTGGAAAGTTATAAGAATATTTTTGAATGTATTTTTCTATAAAAAGTGTAATGTAACTCCATTAGAGGGTTCGAATGGTTGTATATTGGGACTCACATATTTATTCTTAGCTATAAAGTTTTTCAGATTGTATGTACTCAGACTTAAGAATATTGAGCAGTTAATGATCAATTTCTTCTCTTCACCATGTTTTGTGTTTCATATTTTCTTTGATGTTTTCTATTGATGAAGGATTCATATTGGTACTCATTCCTGACGTAGTGAAATATTTACTCTATTTTTACTGGTGCAAGGGTTGTTGAAGTAATTTATCTTGTTGACTAAGAAGTTATTACTTGATGAGTTTTCTACTATATGTGTTTCAGAATTACTTGATGTAACCTGATGCATGTCTTCTACTTTTTCTGCTAAGTATTCCATCTTTCCATTTATATCTTAAACACTAATCTGAGACTATTCAATCCTTATTTGTTGATATATATTTTCTGGAAGTTTTGTGTTGATGTTTAAATTGAGTTCCTCACCCATTCACTACATTTTGAAATAAACTCTTATCTTTACAAACCTACAAGTTTTTCTAATGGGTATTAGGCTCACACCTATATCAGTCTAGGTGATACTTCTAGTACTAACATTTTTGCCGCTATTGTCGGGGAGGAAAATTTGAATATCTTTCATTGGGTTGTATGACAAGGATACTACTAATTTTGTTGGTGTACAAAAATTAGTAAATAGAACGACTGCATAGTTCACACAGAAACTCCAAAGTTCATTTGTGACTCCCAAGAGAAGGGCATATGAGGGTTAAACCACAGTCACCTCTAGCTACACCTGAACCTGATCCATAAAAAAAGTCATTAAGAAGGAAAAATATTTTCAAGGAGCCTCCTCTTCCAAATATTCAGGTATTTTTGGAGACCTACCTAACTCTGTTTTTCATACACCAGTTGTTGTTTCTAAGATTTCTCATTTACTTGTAGTTAAAACTCCTGTAAAGTATGAATTAAAAGATCTTTATATTGAATACACACCTTTTTCTCCTGACTTGAAAGAGGATATTTTAGAAAGCTTTGATTTTCTTGCATCTCTTGAATTTGTTAAGTGGTTTAGACTTGAAATTTTGGAAGATTTTCCTTTCTTAGGTTCTCCAACTCCTCATTCATTTAATTTTCATGTAACCAAAGAATAAGGAACCTCATTTTTTGTTAAAATCTCATTAGATATACCCAATTCTACTCCATCTTCTATTAAATATTAATCTTCTTCACCCCATACTCTTCCTTTTTCAAACCCTTATGTTATACAGACCTCATTATCACCTGCAAAATCACCTATTACTTCTCCCATAAGTCAGAGTCCTCCTTTTCCAAATCAAATTGTAGGAGTTAATCCTCATCAAAACAGAATGGATGCCATTGTGGTTGCTAGGTATGCACCATTAGTGCTTCTTCAACCCATGAATGCTCTCCCAGTTGGAGATTACCTTAAGTACATGACTAGAGGATCATACTAGCCTTCAGATGAGGCTATGGTATATACATAAAATTCATATTTATACATATATATGAATTTTTTAGTGGTTCAAAATTGTCTCTATTGGAGATTTGATTTTCAACCATATATTTCTTCATGGTTTTGTAATTTCTAGCACTTGTATGCCTCACTGATTTGACATAGTTAAGGCCAAAATTGTTAAGTGATTTAAATCTAATATTGAAAAGGATGGTGAATATT
>ML785915.1:291820-319837 GCA_009831015.1 Picea engelmannii | reverse complement strand
CCAACCATTCGAACTCCAACTCATCCTTCTAGAAGATTCCTTCTAGAAGGATCGAGAACTTATTCCTTTTCTCCCTTTAGAAACATTTCCGCATCCTGGCTATTAACACAGTGCGGAAAGTCCGCAGTAAGACTGAATGCAGCCTGCGGAAATCAAGTATTTCCGCAGGACAATATAAATGCAGCCTGCGTACTATCTTCAAAAGTGTGATTTTGAGAAACTGATAAGTGTAACTGTCTTCATGAAAATGATCTTAATGAAGAGTTAGATCTTCCATCACCATGTCATTAACATGTCATCATCTCGATAACCAAAAATGTGGATAACAAAGAGTTTTATGCACCGTAATGTTCCTTGGTTGGGTTGGAGGATGTTACATTATGGTATCAAAACCTATGGTTAAAACACTGGGCTTGTATGGGCCATAACCAGACTGAATTGGTGAAATTCATTGTTGCAGATTTTGTCTATGATATATTTGGTGAAGAATAGATAATTTAGAGAGAAATCCCTAAATCTGTGGGAAAAATATGAGTTTGAATGACTCTAGATGGTTTAAGAAGGTTAATGGAGTAGAGCGGTAAAGTTACAGATCGAAATTTGACTCGGAATGGTCAAAAATTGAGTTTTAATGGTCGCTTGTAGAGTTACAGGAAGTTTGATGAATCGACGAATAAGATCTATTTTGATCTCGAGATCGACAACTGAGATTCGTCATGTTAAATTTAAAAATACATAAGGTTCAACCATTTTGAAAGGTTGATCAAATCGATGGCCAAGATTCATTTAGGACATTTTTTCAAGGGATCAGATTGACGGTTCAGATCAATTAGAGAAATGTCAAAATATTTCTAAGTGTGGAAATTACCAAGAGAAATCGTCAACAACTGATGGTTGGATCAGCCAAAATGGTGAAGAGTTTGGTTCATTCAAAGGACATCTCTAAACATCGATGGACGAAGATCAGCATCAGCTGAATCTCATGAAACATTTTCAATCATGGATGAAATTTGTCAATGGTCGATGGGTCGATGGTCGGGCGTCGACGAATTCGATGAAGTGTTTTAAATCAAGCAAGATAATTTTTTGATGACCGATGCGTCCATGGTTGGGAATTGACTGATTTGACAAGGTGTTCAGGTCATCCATGGGAATCGAACGATGGAGAAACGAGAAACGAGGGTGATGACGTCCTATGTCGTGTCATCATCCATGTGTCATGCCATGTTAACATCCATGTGTCGTGACATGTCACCTAAGTTGACACCGTAGGATGACTTTTCATGCCATGTCAACATCTATGTGTCATGCCACATCAACAGTTTCTGCATCAACCAATAGAAGTGGTCGATGGATGATGGTCAGGTCGACCGATTTGGGGAAGCGTTTTCAACGGTCGTCGAGGATCGTCGATGGGTCGATGGTCGGGAATAAACTAAACCAGTGAGGAATTTCATTCATCAACGAATATTGTCAATAGTCGAATCAGTCGATTTAGAGTTTTGTACAAATTGATTGCCGATAGATCAGGGAAAGTGTGGTGTGTGCCCAAGGGAGAATGTCGGTCATCGATGGAAGATGTAGCACGGATCAAAGGCTTAGATTCCACATGATTTGATATCAATAGTTCATATTTAAAGGGTTGTTAAAGAAGTAAAACAACCATTTTAATGTGAAATTTTGTAGTTTTTGAAGGTCATTAACTTGCAGGGCAATTTTGAGGCCCTAAATGACATTTTTAGCTAGTCAAAACCTACGAGTAACAAGGTACACTTTGTCTTTACAACTCAAATAAAATAACTCAAAGACATATGTTATAGCGCAATTTGTAGGTTGTGAATATCCCCACCCAACCACCAAGAAAGTGCTACAACATGAGAATCCTACACCCAATGTCACCTCGATGTAGGTCTTGCACTTCAAGGGTGACTAGGTCACTCTAGGGAGGCGATCCCGGTGACCCCATGGGGATTGATATGGAGATGGAGATGGATGGAAGTGAAGCCCCTATATGTCAAGTGTAACTGGAGTGAAAGGTGGAAAGAGGTTCCTTGGAAGTCAGGTAATTATTTCCCCACGGGTATAATACTTCTCTGGATGATTGTACATGCCCAAGACATAAGAAAAGATACTTTGCAACAACATATGTTAGTTGGATCAGCAAGTTAATCTTGTTGTCAATAATTTTCAGCAATATATGAAATTATATATCATCAATAAAATGATACTATAAGATTCTCAATAGATGCTAAATATCAAGTAGAAAATGCAAGAGAAAAACTATTGAATGACTAGCTAAACTCAAGACGAAAAACCAATACTCTTAGCATAAAAGATAAGGTTGTTGCAAACAATTGTATTCAAAAAATTATATCATCCTTATGGATGTAACATTCAATTTATTACAGAAAGAAAATCAGCCACTGAAATCTCATCAAACATTTCCAAAACGTGCGCTGGACCAAGGAGAACAAGTGTGCAAACTTTGAGGAAAATACAATGGTTGATAAGAGAGTTATTCAAACGAATAAGTTAGGGTTTCTGCAGCCCTAATGGATAAAGATGAAATTTAGTAACCACATAAATAAGTATCCCCTATATGAGGATTCCCTAGTGGTTGTGAGGTGCCCAAGGCACAAGGAAAAAAATCCACTTTGCAAGAAGTAAAAATGACCGAAAATCACGTTTCCCAATGCAATATTTTATTTCTCCAATGCAGCAAATCAATGACTAGTTCCTTTACTATTGGGTTAATGGATTCAAAAGGATATTATAGAAGCTATCTCCTTGGGGGTTTAATCCCTTTTACTTCCAAAGGTAAGTTTCTCTAGGCTAGGGTTTAAGCTAAGAGGATGTATGCCCTTATACTTCTCTTAGCAAACCCTTGTGTAATCAATGAGATGAAGCAAATAAAATGATGAAGGATATGGTGGGGGTGTATTATCTTATACTTATCACCTATATCCTAGCGTAAAAATACTTGAACTTGAAAAAAATGATAGCTTAATAGTAGAAAACCATACCAAGATCAACACAAATGCCAAGATAACACCACAAGAGATAGAAAGCATCATCCAAAGCTAGCGATAGACCTCCTCCATCAACCATTTATAAACATGGGCATAAAAAAGTGCACAAGATCTAAAAATATCCAAGTATGGCACAAATTTTAGACCAATGCCTCTCACAAGAGGGAGTGTTATGTTTAAAATGAGATCTTATGATCTTTATTTATACAAAATGTAGCTAACATATATTGTCCATAAATTAAGGAGTAAAACACAAGATTAGGGTCCAACAACCCTAATATTTCCCCCTTAACAAAGTAATATTAAACAATTCACTTAAATTTCACTTTTTGCACAAATAAAACCCTAATTTAGGAGGATGTCACCCCTTTAGGGGACATTTTTCCACTTTGACGAAGTCATTGGTGTTGGAGAAGAATGGATAGGCCTCCAAAGGACACATGTGAAGAATCTAAGCACTCTCATTATGGTGAAGAGCCTTCTCCTCCTCAAAACATCCATGTGTCAAAGAGTGGCACCTCACCACCATGCCCTAGCCCCCAAAGCATGACGTCAAGCTCAAAAGTGGAACATTTTTCCCCTCCTGGGAAAATTGTTTGTCAAGTAAGGGATGGGATAGGTTTTCCAAGTCATAATAAAGGTCGTCCAAGTATGATCTCTCTCATCTTACATGCGGGCCCTTAGCATCCAACCTGTGGGCTTGTAGCCCCATGGAAGCCCAAGCTAGGCTTGTTCTCCCAAAAATGTCCACCAATTAGGTCCTGCAAAGACAAATGAGCATGCCCTCCAAGGATATCAAGTAATAACATCATGATAAGTGAATCCAATCAATAAATAAGCTATCCAAGAATATGCATCAAATATCACTATATCAAACACTTAACAACTCAAAGACACTATGCAACTTGTCAATATTAAATATGGGAGGGTTGACGAGTTTTCCTATTGGGTAGGTCTTGCCCTAGGTCAAGGAGAGATTCCAAGATATCCCTCTCTAATCCATGTAGAGTGGATGAAGTGGTAGGGGTCAAGACTTAATGGGCATAGGGATCATTAAATACAAGGGATCATAATGTCTCATTCATGGGTTCCTTTGTAGAGAGTATGTGGTACCTTCGTCTGCAATGCACTTTTTCCAAGCCCATAAATTTCCTTTTATCTTTCTTTATTTATTTTCTTTCAAAACAGAATAAGGAGAGGTTGAAGGTCACTACCATGGCATGGTGACTAGATGATGGCAATGTCACCCATAAACACCTAATGGAAATGAGAAGGTTGGCTCGTGATGAGACCCCCTTTCTCTCAGCCTTGCAATTGAGAGCCATTGCCTTGGTTTGGTGACCATATGATGACAATGTCATACCACTAGATATCCATGGATGTGATAGGTCGGCTTGGGATGAGACCTCCTATCCTTCAACTAACCTTTTAAGCATTCTTTATTATATTATGGGTCCCCTTTATACATAGATAAGTGTTTCATTGCTTTCTTGGGTGATCCTTGGGTGAAGCATCTGGAAGGTTTGTATAAGGCTTTTATCTTTTACCCAACACTAACCCCTCTGGGCCTTTAGCCCCTTCTTCCCATAGATTGAGGGACAACCCCTTCTTGGGTCAGTACACCCTAAAATCCCAAGAGATAAGGAAATGGAGGGGAACAATGATGGAAAATGGTAAGTATGGTTGGGAATGGTACAATGGCTCATTAAGGGATCTCCCAGTAGCAAACACATCCCCAAGGAAAACCACTTACTCGGGCACAATTTCAACCACCAAGGTGAGGCAGGGAAAAAGGCATAATGTCCAAGCACATATCATGAAATCTAGAGAAATCTAAGATACAACATAATCAAATGAATTAAATATTGAAATGATTCTCACCATAATATTGACTTGTACCTCATGGAGCAAGGCCCACTACCTTCCATAAGCCAGTTGATGTGGTGGATTCTATCTACAAAACTGTGACCATTGTTGGTGGTGAGTGGGTTTTCCATCTTTGAAAAAGGGTATTGTTGGTCATGTAGTCTCTCAGCACTCCATATATGCAACCCGAGGGCCTAGATACATGATCTCCTTAGTTATCCACAAAATGGGGATAAAATTTGGCTCCTACTTGGGGACATGTGCTCGTCGTAGAGTGCATGAGAACTGCAACATCTCCTGGTAGACATGTTCCTGCAAGGAAACATCAAACTATAAAGTGCAGGATGGCCTACTCATCCTTGTTCTCATATGATAATAATACAACACCAACTAAGATAGAAAAAGAAAATTTTGATATTTTTTCAAAAAAATCTAAGATAAGCATGAAATCAATATGTAAGTAGAGAAAAATGAAAATGAAATTCATCTAAACTAGTATGAGAAATCAAGATGCAAATGCAGGGAATCAAAATGACTTACCTACTTACCTGGGGCATGGGACCTGAAGAAGTCATGTGCCACCTTGGAAATAATGTTTGAGGAGAGATCCATTTACTCGTAGTGACATCCTCCCTCCTTATGTTGTGGATAAGTAGAAAGATTCCGATTTGGACACTTCCTCTATTTTGTAGGGGCCTAGCCAAAGACTTTCGAACTTTTGATGCATTCCTGGTTTTTCTCTTCTTTTTTCCCATGGTAGAACTTGATCCCCTTCCTTGAAGTCCCTTTGTATTTCCTTCCAATAAAAAATTCCCTTTACTTTATATTGATTCATTTCCATTTGATCGAAGGCCATTCTTCAAGTTTCATCCAATTCTACAAGCCGATTGATTCGCCCTTGCAATGCTTCCTTATTTGTATTGAATTGTTGGGTTATTTGTAGCCCTAGAATTTGGATATTTATAGGCAAGTGAGCCTCAAATACGTACACCAACTCAAAAGGAGTCCTTCCTGTGGAAGTCTTGGTGGTTGTGTGGTCATGCCACAAGGAATACTTGATCTTGTTATCCTAACTCTTCTTGTTCTCCCCAACAATATTTTTTACAATGTTCATGATGTATTTGTTGCTGGATTATACCAATCCATTCCCTTGAGGATAATAATTCGAAGAGTGTGGTAAAAAAATCTCATATTTGAAACAAAACTCATTGATTTCCATTGACCTAAACGCTTTGGCGTTGTTGGTGGTTATCTTAGCAGGGACACCAAATATAGTAATAATATTTTCGTCAAGGAATTTCATCACGACTTCTTCCATTTCTTACTTGGCTGGGATAGCTTCCACCCACCTGGTGAAGTAATCAGTGGCAGTCAAAATCCATCGATACATGTTACTAGAGTTTTATTTGAATTCGTTGGTGAAATCCGGTCCCCATTGTGGAAAGGGTACTTCTACAATGATTGGTTTAAGGGGAAGAGAAGGGAGGTGTTTCTTGCCTGTTAAAAATTGACATGGCTAACAAGATCTAACATATTAATGTGTGTCATAGAAGATAGTAGGCCAATATTACCCTTCTCTTAAAATCTTATGGGTCGTGGTGCGTGCTGCAAAATGGACTCCACAATGTCCTGCATGAAGTTTTGTGATTAACTTATTAGCTTCTTCTTTATCAACATATCGTATATTACCCCATCTGGGTTCCTCCACCCAACACCATCTTTTGTTATGCAATACTTCATATCTTTGAGTCTCAGGGATCTTATTTTATGTTCCACCAAATGATCGATGCATGTGAGGTTTTTTAAGTAATAAATCATGTCTGAATACCATTCAGTGTTTTCAATATCAGTTACGACGATCTTAACTTTCTCTTGTTGTCCTACCTCAATGGCCTCTTGATTTCTTTCTATCATCATTTTTTCCATCCCTTTTCCTTTAATTATCTTAGTTGGCTTGATTTCCAAATCATATTCCTATATTTGTGATACCCACTTTCCCCTTGATCCAAGGAAATCTTGTTGTGATAAAACATCCTTTACAGTGGGGTAGGGGACAAAGGCCTTGATCTTGTTGTATCCCACATAGGTTTGAAAGTGTTTGAGAGACTTGAATAGAGAGTAAGATTTTTTTTCCACAATGGTGTAATTCAGTTGTGAGTCTCTAAGATTGTTGCTCATGAAATCTATTGGTTGTTCGTCCCCTTGATCATTATTTTGTAAAAACACACCTGCAATGGTATCTTTTGAAGAAAACGAGAAAATGATGAAGTCTCTGGAAACGTTCGGGATAACTAATACTGGTACGACATTTATTGCCTCCTTAATATGTTTGAAAGATATCCTACCTTCACTTTTCCACTCAAAATGAGCGTCCTTTTTTAGTAACTTGTTAAGGGGTTTAACAATTTCGACGAAGTTTGGGATAAATCTATTGATACAGTTAATCTGGCCGAAGAAGGATTGCAAGGCTTTCTTATATTTAGGGAGATGGAATTTCTTTATGGCTTCAACCCTGGAAGGATCTATTTTGATTCCATCTTCAGAAATGATGTGTCCCAGAAACTTACCCTTGTCAAAACCAAAAAATGATTTCTTAGGGTTTATAGAAATTCCATACTCCCTACATCTATGAAAGATAGTTCTTAATTGTTGAATGTGTTGTTCCCTCTTTTTAGAAATGGTGGTTAGATCATATTGATGTATCTTTATTATTTTTCTGATTAGATCTATGAAAGCATAGTCCATGTGTAACACCTTGTTTCCCCCAGTCTGTAAATATAACTATATGGGCCGAGGAACTATGGAAAACTTAAAAGTGTGAATGTTTGATTTGATGGACCTTGTGTAGAAGGTCGATGAATGTAAATTCTAATTATTTTAATAGAAAATGGTTACATGTTGCATGACTACTAAAAGAGGGGATGTGCTAACAGAGATACCATGAAATGTTGTGAAAGGTGGTGGAGGGGATCAGGAATGGTTGCGTTAACATCCATCGAACCAGTACCATGCTGGAATTAATTTTCTCAAATCAGAACTACCCTCTGACCAGGAATGAATTCTCTCTAGGCTGGTAGGTGGGAAGGCCCCCTCAAGAGTTAATGAGGGATGGGGTAGACTTTCCATTGGTAAGGCTTCCGGACTTGACCACAGACAGGGATATTCGAGCCACACACAATATTGTTGAGGGAGGAAAGAAAGGAAGCATGGTGGACAGAGGGAGACCTGCAGAGAAAATGCAGAGACGAGAGAGGAAACTCTCGGGTCCGAGGAAGGACTGAAAGAGGAAACAGTGAGTTATGATCACAGAAAATAGAGATTGAACCAGGAGAAGGAGAGTAACCTTCGTCCTTATCTATTTATGTATTGGGGGAAATGGAGTAACCTTTGTCCCTACCTTCCATTGAGATAGAAGTGAGATATTGGATCTCAAAGTATCATGGCTTAAGCTCAGGGGTGGCCAGTGATAAATCCATTGGGAGCCTATGGTTGGGTGGAAATGAGCACCCCTTTTAGTAGTTGCATCACACTATATGATTCTGATAAGTGTTTTATTTCCTTATGCTTTGAATTGTAAGTAATGGATGTATACGAGTATTTATATGTCTATAAAGGGTTCTTTCTTTGTGTTAAATGATTAATTTATGAATGTGCGTTCATTCCCTTGAGAACCTATATGTCTTCTTGATTTTCCCATACGTCCATGTTTAGTCACTCAGAGGCACTCTCCCAGGGAGCTACATCACCATTCCAGAGTTGGAGCAAGCCTCTTGGCATAGTTACCGTCGTGGTAAACCCACAAGTTACCTTGCCTTGACTTAGAGCTTAAAGCCCTGCAAGTTGGGAAGGTGTTCCCTTCAAACCAGTAGTCTAGGAACCCTAGAGATTGAAGCTCCGAGATGTCTAATTGTTGTGAGTTGTCGATCGACGTCAAGAAGTGACCAAGCATTGAAGAACTAGAGAAGAGGAATGCCAAGAGGGTGAGAAGAATTTCCTTTTAATAAATCCTTCGAACTGAGTTATCAAAATCCCCGAACGCAAGGAATGCGTGGGAAATCGAAATCCTTTAAGGATCAAGCTCAGAAGAGATAGAACTTATCATAAGTGTTGATGATATCCAAGAGTAGGAATCATAGGAGGAGAAAAGGTTTAAAACCTTTGAATATTGATAGAAGCAACAATGCTCGTTGGATCATAGTGAAAAGGATCGACAACTATCGGATCTAAGGAAGGTGCACGAGTCTTAAAATTCACACTCACGGGAGAGAGAACCTTTCAAGGTTTGAGACTTGAAGTTTCTGAAGCTCGAAGAGTCGAAAACCCGAAGTAGAATCTCAGACGTCCGATCGCAGGAACAAATCTGAGCCGTCATATTTTTCAAGGCAAAATTCAAGCATCAGATCACCAGAGTGGATCTGAACCATCAGATACCATGAGTCTAGGAGGAGGCAAGTTTGAAACTTGAGATTCCCCAAGCCCGAAGAGCCGTGAGCCGTCGATTGGCATGGGGACACTTATCAATAGATCGAGAGCTCCAAGAATATTGTAGTGGGGTTTTCAGTTTGAGAATTGAGATTTTCGAACCCCGAAGGCCTGAAGACCCGAAGTGAACCTGGATTGACAAATCTAAGAGAGACGTGGCATGAATCCATGAACTCTGGGTTAAGTCTCGAAGTGATTCATAGCCGTTGGATTCAGAGTACACGTGGAACAAATCTGTGAACTCTGGGTAAAGTCCTGAAGTGATTCATAGCCGTCGGATTCAGAGGACAAGTGGCACAAATCCGTGAAATCTGGGTAAAGTCCTGTAGTGATTCATAGTCGTTGGATTTAGAGGACACGTGGTGCAGATCTATGAGCTTCGGGTGAAGACCCGAAGTAATCCTCAATCGTCAGATTAGGAGGACAAGCGTCATAGGATTGTATCCTTCGGATAAAAGTCATTGGGGAGAAGGTTTGAGATTTGAGATCTCAAAAGTCCAAAACCCGAAGGAGATCTCAACAGTCAATCGAGAAGAGGGTTGGAGGACCATTGATTTGGATTAAATGGTCAAACACCTGAAGTGGAAGCAAGACCATTGATCGAGAAAGACAAGTGTCTGCAGATCATCAGCTCCAGAAGTTTGAAGTATGAAAGAAGCAGGGTTTGAGATTTCAAAACCCCTGATGTCTGGAATTGCGAAGAGATCACAGTCATTGATCTAAGAGGGACAGATCTGGTCTGTATATTTGAGAGGCGCAAATCTGAACTGTCAATTCAGACAATATCATCAAGATCGTGATATTGATGATCACGTAGCATTGCAGGGACAGGAGTTGCGTGAAGTTTAAAATATTGAGGGCTGGCTGCAATTCAAACCATGGTTTTGTCAGAAGGCATGTGGAGACTTGAGGAGGATTGCAGGCCCAAAAGTAGTTTGACCCCAAACTACTTTTGTCCATGCCTGCAATCACGTTTTCATAGCCAAGGTCACATCCGAGGAGAGGCCAAGAGAAAATGGTTTAACGCCAACTCCGAGACTCCACTGAAGCGCGAAGGAGAAGGTCAGAGGTATCATAAGACCTGCAACAGAGGCTAAAAGGGCCTGTGTCTGATTTAGAGGTGAGACTATCACGGTCTCAAAGTCTCGTTTGATTTAGACTCGGAGAATCTTGACCAGAGGTTCGAGCTGAGTCATGGACTCTCCAAATTAGAACCCGTAGAGAGAAAGAGGATTTGTTCCTGTAAGGAGGACGAATTTTTATTTTTATTTTCCCCATCGTGGGTGTGTTACAAATTGGTATCAGAGCATGGTTACAACATTTGGCCTGCTTGGGTTCACGGACGAGTCTCTTAAAAATTCTATTTGGAGTACTTTTAAAAGAATGACACTCTACCTTACCTCTTTCTTAAAAATTCTGATTAAAAATGTTATTAAAGAAAATAATGAAAATTTCTACTGAGTGTATGCATTTAAGAAATTGAACCATGTATTGTTCATGAACTAATAGACTATTAGCTAACAATAAGTGTTTTTTTCAACACTCGAGAAGTAAGTAAATCAAGAAAAATAAAAATCCAAGACCAAAGGATGGTGACTTGTCATGAAGTGGGGGATGGATCCCATAATAGAGATGAATAATCTGACGAAAGGGGAGAGGTGGAAACCCCTCCAGATCTGGCTAAAAATGTAAGGAGCCTCAGGGCCAAGTTATAGAGTTTCAAGGCTGACAACGAGAGATTGATAAAGGAGAAAGAGAAACAAACAGAAATTAACGTAGTATTTCTACAGAGCTTATCTGACATATGGAGGAAACTACATCATGAACCCATAACCAGTCATGTGGACCGATGACACAAGAAGAGAAATCATAGTCCACCTAAGATCTGAAAACATGACTCCATAAGTGACCCCACTGGGAGAAGTACCGTGAAGAATGTCCAACCTGGAGGTATGGGACACTCATTAGGAGAGTCCTCTAGAAAGGAAGCTGACAACTCCGAAGGATCTTCTAGTAGTAGGTCCAGCTCACATTCTCAAAGGAAATGAAAGAAGTGAAAGCGTTCCAAAACCCATGGTCCTGAAGAGTTCAAGAAAGCCAAACCACCCTCTTTTGATGGAGAGATTAAGAAGGGAGAAGAGGAGGAATCTTGGTTTCTTGGTTTAAATAAGTATTTCAGAGTCCATGACTACTCTCAAAACTTGAAGGCTCGAATAGCCATCTTCAACATGAATGGAAAGGATTCCATATAATGGGAAGACCTTAGGAATGTGAAAGGAGTCCATGAGAAGGACTTGTCATGGAAACAGTTTGAGAAATACTTCAGGAAGCAATATCTGTCAGAAAAATACATGGATGGGAAAAATAAGGAATTCTATGAGCTCAGGCTGGGGCAACTCACCATAGATGATTTTTTCAATAAAGTCCTTGAACTACTGAGGTATGTACCCTACATAAAATATGAAAAAGAAAAAATGCAGCGGTTCATTATTGGGTTACCTCAGACCTACCGGGATAGGATTGAGTTCGACGAGCCAAAGACCTTAGAAGAAGCTATCCGGAAGGTGAGGTACTATTATGAACAGCTTGGGATTAAGACAAGACCCCACGAAGACTGGAAGAAGAGGAGTAGTTCGGGATTCCAGAAGAAGGGGTTTAAATCCTCAAGATTTAAGAACTATGAAAAATATTCTAGAAGGATCCTTCCTACTAGAAGTATATATTAGCAAAATTTCCCCTCTCAAAGTGGAAATAAACCTTTTAAGACAATCCCAACAAAGATCGATAACCTAAAGAAGGAACCCTTAAAATGTTGGGGGTTGTGGAGAGGATCATAAATTGAGGGACTACCCACACTGACAATAGAACAGTAGTAGAGTCTACAATATCCAAGAAGCTACCACCATCAATGATGTGGCTAGGAGCATGCCACGAATCTATGCAGCCTTGGACAATAATCAAGCCGACCACCAAGCTTCAGTAGTGGAGCTGGAAGGTATGATCGCCAACCAACTAGTTTCTATTTTAATTGACCCAGGTTCTAATTTGAGTTATGTGGTCCCTCAGACTGTTGATAAGTGTAAACTGCAACCAATTAGACATGTTAATCCATGGTTGGTTCTATTATCCAATGGGACCAAAAGAAAAGTGGCAGAGGTCATACCAGCCTGTCAACTCATCATGGGTGGAATGCCCACCCAAGAAACCCTTAACATACTTCCCATGGGATCCTATGACTTGTTGATTGGTGTGGATTGGTTGGATGCTTACAAAACTAAATTGGACTGTTATCATAAAACTTTAGAATGTGTAAACGAAGAAGGGAGAAAGACAACCCTCCAAGGGATTCAGAAGCATGTCTCAGTGAGGCAAATAAGAACCCTTCAAATGAAAAAGAATTGCAAAAAGGGGTGCTCCTTATATTTCATACATGTGTTGGACTCTATTGAGGATGACAAACCAAACCTAGAGGACCACCCCATATTAAGCAGGGATGATTTTGAGGATGGAAATTTGTTTTAAAATGTAGAAACCTTGGCGAATCTTTCTAATCCTTCATATGCCAACTATAAATGTTTGGCGATATTTTTGTAAAAACATTCAAATTTATAAGGATTTTATATAGTTTTTATAAAATTTTGGCGATTTTTAAGGTAAAATAAATTTATCCTATAGAATTTGGGAAAATCATTTTTAAAATAGCAAATCTCGTTTTTGGAAAAACCATGGAAAATTAGCCCATGAGCGAAATTTAGCCCCTAAAATCATGTATGCTATTATTAAGAGAATACAAGGATGTGTTCCCAGAAGAAGTTCCAGGTCTACCTCCGAGAAGGGATATTGACTTCTCGATAGAACTTACACCAGGAGCGATACTAGCATCTAGAATGCCATATAGGATGAGCACGCCAGAGATGGTTGAGCTCAAGCTACAACTAAAGGAGATGATGGGAAAAGGCTATATCTGACCCAGTGTATCCCCGTGGGGAGCGCTTGTCTTGTTTGTGAAAAATAAATATGGCACACTCTAAATGTGCATAGATTAAAGACAACTCAATAAGACAACCATAAAGAACAAGTACCCCTTACCAAGAATCGAGGACTAGTTCGACCAATTGGGAGGTTCTTCCATCTTCTTGAAGATCGACTTAAGGTCTGGATACCACCAAGTCCGGATTAAGGATGAATACATCCAAAAAACAACCTTCAGAACGAGGTATGGTCACTATGAATTTGTGGTGGTGCCATTTGGGTTAACCAATGCCCCTGCCACTTTTATGTGCTTGATGAATAATGTACTCAGCAAATTCCTAGACAAATTTGTATTGGTTTTCATTGATGATATCCTAATATACTCCAAGAACAAGGAGGAGCATGAATAACATCTTAGACTCGTACTTCAAGTACTAAGAGAGCATCATCTTTATGCTAATTTTAGCAAGCGCGACTTCTTTCAAAATCAAATCCATTACTTAGGCCATGCCATTTCTAAGGAAGGGGTGGTAGTGGACCCCGATAAGATCAGATCTATTATGGAATGGCCTACCCCAAAAGATGTATCAAATATCAAATCCTTCATGGGCCTGGAAGGATACTAGAGAAGATTCATAAAAGGATTTTCCAAGATTGGTTGTCCAATCACTACCCTTCAAAACAAGGGGATCAAATTCATCTGGACATAAAAATGTGAAGAAAGATTTCAGGAAATGAAATACCTCCTGACCCATGCACCCGTGCTAAATATTGCAGACCCGGATAATGATTTCCTCATCTGTACATATTCCTACAAGGAAGGACTCATAGGAGTCCTTATGCAAGAGGGATGTGTAATTTCCTACGTGTCCCAGAAATTAAATGAGCATGAGATCAATTATGTGACCCATGACCTAGAGTTGGCTTCCATAGTACATTCTTTAAAAATGTGGAGGCACTACCTCATGGGAAGGGGATTCATGCTTATGACAGACCATTGTGGATTGAGGCACCTGTTTGATCAACCAAAGCTCAATGCCAGGCAAGCTAGGTGGATGGCTCTTCTTAGTGATTTTGATTTTGAAATCAAATAGATCAAAGGAAAGGAAAATAGGGTGGTCGATTCCCTTAGCATAAGTATAAAAATGATTCATCTAGCAACAGTAAGCACCTGTGAAACGGATGTCAAGGAAAGAGTCATAAATGCACAAGAGACAGATGCATTCTTCAAGACCGTGACCTCATACCTAAGACAAGAGCCTACAGGGATGAAGTATGAAGGATACCAGATGCTCGAGGGAGGGTTGTTGACTTACAAAAACAGATTGTATATTCCCAACTGTAATGACTTGAAGAGGTTCATAATGGATGAAGTACATAAGAAACCATATACTAGTCACCCAGGATATCAGAAGATGATCACGACCACTAGGAAACAATTCTATTGGCCTGGGTTGAATAAAGACATAGCTAACTATATAGCTAAGTGCCTATAATGCCAGCAAATTAAGGTAGATCACCAACATCCAACAGGATTATTACAGCCCCTACCAATCCCAGAATGGAAATGGGAAACCATCTCCCAGGATTTCATCACCGAATTACCAAAGTCGACCAAGAAAAATGATCCCATCATGGTTTTGGTGGACAAACTGATTAAGTCTGCTCATTTCATTCCCATCAAATCAACTTGCAAGGCCATAGATATTTCCAACATCTTCATGAAGGAGATATTTAGACTACATGGAATGCCTAAGGGAATTGTATCTGACCGAGATACCAAGTTTACTTCAAACTTTTGGAAATCCCTAATGGCCAATTTGGAGACAAAATTGTTATTTAGCACAACTTATCAGCCCCAAATTGATGGACAGACATAAAGAGTGAACCAAATAGTAGAAGACATGCTAAGGATGCATGTAATGCATCATCCTAATAAGTGGGAAGGCTACCTACCATTGGTAGAGTTTTCCTACAACAACGGTTATCAATAATCCTTGAAGATGAGCCCTTTTGAAGTCCTCTATGGTAGAGAGTGGAAGATTCCAATCATTTGGAGCAATCTAGTGGAAATAATTACAATCTGACCCGACATGCTGAAAGAAATGGAACAACAAGTGGTTCATATAATAAAAAATCTGAAGATTGCTCAGGATAGACAGAAAAGGTATGCTGATAGGAAGAGAACTCCCAGAGAGTTCAAGACTGGAGACCATGTCTATCTCAGAGTTAGACCCAGGAAGAGTTACCTAAGAATGAGAGCCTGTGCCAAGTTGGCACCTCAGTATTGTGGACCCTTTGAAGTCTTAGATAGAGTGGGGTCTGTAGCCTATAGGCTAGCACTTCCTCCCACAATAAAGGCACATAATTTTTTTCATGTTTCAATACTGAAGAAATATGTACATGATGCTAATCATATAATTGACTGGTCTGTGATCCAGGTGGATCTAGAGGGAGAATTCTTTCCAGAACCCCAATTCATATTAGACAGGAAGGAAACCTCACTCAGGAACCGAACCATTGCACATGTCAAGGTGCAATGGAAACACTTTGTCCCAGATGAGGCTACATGGAAAATGGAAGATGCCATAAGACAGGCATATCCGATTTTGTTTACTTTTGTACATACATATTATGTTGATAGATAGAACATTGAAGACGATGATTCCTTTAAGGAGGAGGGAATTGTAACACCATGTTTCCCCTAGTCTATAAATATAACTATATGGGTCGAGGAACTATGGCAAACATAAAAGTGTGAATGTTTTATTTGATGGACTTTGTGTAGAAGGTCGATGAATGTAAATTCTGATTATTTTAATAGAAAATGGTTATGTGTTTCATGACTGCTGAAAGAGGGGATGTGCTAAGAGAGAGACCACAAAATGTTGTGAAAGGTGGTGGAGGGGACTAGGAATGGTTGCATTAACCTCCACTGAATCAATACCATGATGTAATTAATTTGCTCAGATCAGAACTGTTAGAAAAACAAGACCGTGGGACAATAAAATAAAACAAATGTGGAAACAAAACATAGAAGATACACAATACAATAGAGACACAGATATGCGTGGTTCACCCAGTGTGGGCTACGTCCACCAGAGAAATTGTCAGGTCCTTCCTTTATTATTATCCAGCAAATGAAAGGATACAACCTACTACAAACCCGCTGTAACTTCCTCTTCGTTCTCTCATAGTCTCCTATCTCAGAATACAATATTCACTCACATCCTTAGCCGCAATACATTTCCATCATAAAAGATGGTTTCCTTCTAGGGAAAAAATCCCTAACATGATTTCTATTGTTAGATCTGCGATCTTATAATGAACAGTCCAAATTTACAATGAAATTACAATATACATTTACAAGGCAATTTTTCCCGCAGAGGGGGTGACCCCCCTCTGCACTCCCCCGTGTATAAGAGTGTACATAATTCTGGGGTGTAAAGTCTTCATGGGGTATAAACATGGCTGGAAGAAATGACCTCTAAATTAGGAAGATAATCAGCCTCCACAACCAACAATCTTCCACTTGGAGACTGATCTCAACAACTCCATCGTTGTTGTATATGATGGACTCTGAACCTTCTTGGACCTAGAAAATTTCTCATCTTCATCTTCATTCTTGAAGACCAATTGAAATTGAGCAGGAACTTAGTTTCTCCTTGGTTACTCCCTTTGTTAACATGTATGCAGGATTCTGACTAGTGTGTATCTTTTCCAACTTCAAATGTCCATCTTCCAAGACAGATCGTATGAAATGGTACCTCAGCTGTATATTCTTAGTCTTCGAATGGAAGGCTGATTTCTTTGCAAGATAAATGGCACTCTGACTATCACAGTATAACCTGTTGTTCTCCTGCTTCTCCTGCTTCTTTCCCAATTCCTCCATAAATCTTTGTAACAAATTTATCTCTTTACTAGCCTATGTAGAAACAACATACTCTGCTTCTATTGTTTAAAGTACACCAACCTTTTGCAGTTTAAAAATCCAACTTACTGTTGTTCCACCTATAGTAAAAACATACTCTGTGGTGCTCCTCCGGTTGTCTTTATCACCTGCCATATCTGAATCAATGTATCCCTGTAGAAAAGTGTTTGAACCTCCAAAACATAATGCATGAGTAGAAGTACCTCTCAAATACCTGAGAATCCACTTTACTGCTTCCCAATGTTCTTTACCTGGATTGTTCATATACCTGCTCACAACTCCCACTGCATATGCAATATCTGGTCTTGTGAAAACCATTGCATACATCAAGGTGCCAAATGCCAATGAATAAGGGACCCTGTACATGTATTTTATCTCCTCCTGTGTCTTGGGACACATTTCCCTAGTCAATTTGAAATGGCTGGCCAAAGGTGTACTAACTAGATTTTCATTATGCATTCTAAACCTCTCCAACACCTTCTATATGTACTCACCCTGAGACAATGTCAATTTGTGATTTTTCCTGTCTCTTGTTATTCTCATAATAAGGATTTTCTTTGCAGCACCCAAATCCTTCATCACAAATGAATTAGCTAATTTCTTCTTGAGCACATTTATATCCTGCATATTAGACCCTGCAACAAGCATGTCATCTACATACAATATCAAAATAATATAGCTTCCATTTTCTATCCTTTTGAAATAAACACAGTGATCAGAATGACATCTACTATAATCCTATTCTGTCATAAACCTGTCAAACTTCAAATACAACTGCCTTGGATCTTGCTTTAGGCCATACAAGATCTTCAACCTGCATATTAAATTCTCCTTCCCTTTGAACTCATACCCCTGTGGTCACTGCATATAAATCTCTTCCTCCAAATTCCCATGGAGAAAAGTTGTTTTAACATCTAATTGTTCAAGATGCAAATCTTCTACTACCACAAGATTTAAAATAGTCCTAATTGAAGTCATTTTAACAACATGAGAAAATATTTCATCAAAATTTATACCTTTCTTTTGTGCAAACCCCTTTACAACAAGTCTAGTCTTGTACCTCTTTATTCCTCCATCTTCTTCCTTCAACTTGTAAAATCATTTATTCTGCAATGCTCTTTTTCCTGTAGGAAACTGAACCAAGTCCCAAGTATGGTTATTTACCAAGGAATCCATTTCCTCTTTCATGCCTTTCTCCCACTTCTTTTTGGTGTCTACCTGCACTACCTCTTCATAACATTCTGGTTCACCAGAATCAGTCAACAATAAATAATACAATGAAGGAGAGTATCGTCCAGGGGGTATACTTAACCTAGTATATTTTCTAACAACACTTGCAGGTGTTTGAGGTAACTACTGCTCATGTTGTTGTACATTTTGATTTTTTGGTTCCTTTGGAATTTCTTTTTCAGTGATCTCATCAAGCACTGTGTATTCTTGTTTTTCTTTTTCCTGTTTCTTTCCCTGCAACTGATCTTTGTACATGACCTTCTCATTGAATATGCCATATCTACTCCTAGTGATTTTGTTATTTTCATAATCCCATAAGCGATAACCAAAATCATTAACACCGTATCCAATAAAGGTACACTTCTTGGATTTTGCCTCAAGATTTGTTCTATTTTCTTTATCAATAAGGACAAATGTTTCACAACTGAAATTTTTCAAAAAAGAATAGTTTACCTTTTTTCCTGTCCATTTATCCTCTAGAATTCTACCATCCAAATAGCTTGAAGGTCCTCTGTTTATTAAGTAAACAATAGTATCTACAACATCTGCCCAGAACTGTAAGGGAAAACCAGCATGCAATCTCATACTCATTGCAGGCTCCATGATTGTCATGTTCATCCTTTCTGACACACCATTTTCTTGTGGTGTTCTTGGAACTGTCTTCTCTCTACGAATCCCATGGTATGAACAATAATCATCAAACTCCTTGCTGCAATATTCACCTCCATTATCTTATTTGAGACACTTCAAACTTTTTGCTATCTCATTCTCAACCAAAGCTTTCCATTTCTTAAAAGTATCAAAAACATTAGATTTTTGTCGAATGTAATAAACCCAAGTTTTTCTAGTTGCATCATCAATAAAAGTAACATAATAATGAGAGCCACCAAGAGATGATACTTGAGTTGGTCCCCATACATCTGTATGCACAATCTCTAACCTTTCATTCTTCTTTTATTTTCCGACTCTGAGAAATCTGACTCTCTTATGTTTTCCATAAACACAATGCTCACAGAAGTCCAAATCAATTTGTTTAAGATCTGGAAACAAATTTATTTTTTGAAGTATATGCATTCCCTTCTCACTTATGTGTCCTAGCCTATGATGCCACAGTGCTATATCCACTCATGTAGAAGCTAAAGAGATAGAAGAGTCAGTATTACTAGTACATAGATACAATGTACCTACCTTCTCTCATTTTTCTATCACCAATGATCCTTTGATGACCTTCCACATCTTATCTGTAAATGTGGATATACAACCTTCACATTCCAACTACCCTGTTGAAATTAGATTTTTCCTTAAATCTGGAACATGTCTTACCTCTCTCAACAACCATTGGTTTCCATTGCGTTGCTTTATTTTTACCTTTCCCATTCCAACAATTTTGTATGGTGCATCATCACCCAAATGAACCTGTCCAAAATCACCTTAAACACAATCTAGAAAATGTTTCCTATGGGGTGTGGAATGAAATGAAGCCTCTGAATCTACTACCCAAGACTCAGAAATATTATCTACAGAAAGAATCAAAGAATCGTGTAACACATCACCTGTTACATTTTCTTATTGATTTCTCTCATGTTGTCCATCTCTGTGTTTCTTTGGAGCTCTGCAGTATTTCTTTAGATGTCCTTTCTTACCACAATTCCAGCACTCTATCTTTCCAAGTCTGGATTTGGATCTGCCCTTCCTAGAATTCTCGAGGTTCCTTGGGCCCTTTCCTCTATCCTTTTGTCTTCCCCTGTTCTCCATGTTCAATGCATTACCTAATGTCTCACCTGTGATTTTCCGTTGCATTTCCTCACTGAGGATAACACCAACAACATCATCAAATTTTAAAGTATGTGAACCAGAGACAAAGTTACTTACATCCATAACCAAGTCGTTCCATCTTTCTGGCAATGAGCACAAGATTAGAAGAGCCCTGACCTCATCATCAAAGTCCACTTTTACAGAACTTAGTTGATTAGTAGCTGTATTAAAATCATTTAAATGATTTGCAACAGACCCACCTTCTGACATCTTCATATTAAATAATATCTTCATTAGAAATACCTTATTAGACACCAAAGTTTTTTCATACAATTCATCCAATGCGTCCATCAAAGGCTTCATTTTCTTTTCTTTCGAAATATTGAAAGCCACCATGCTGCCAGGCTCAGTCGTATCGTTCCTAGAGCCTTTATGTCAAGAATCTCCCATTCCTCATCCTTCATGGTCGTCGGCTTCTTTGCTACTCCTCCCAATGGTAGAAATAGATCCTTGTGATATAAATAATCTTCCATCTGCATCTTCTATAACTGGTAGTTTTGGCCATTACATTTCTCAACCCTAAACTTTTCATCTTTCGCCATTGCTCCCACTCGAATCAGGAACCCTCCTTTCATGTGAGTTACCTTTCCCTCTGATACCAGTTGTTATAAAAATAGGACCGTGGAGAAATAAAACAAAACAAATGCGGAAACAAAACACAGAAGATACATAATACAATAGAGACACAGATATACGTGGTTCAACCAGTGTGGGCTACATCCACTAGAGAAATTGTCAGGTCCTTCATTTATTATTATCCAGAAAATGAAGAGATACAACCTACAACAAACTCGTTGTAACTTCCTCTTCATTCTCTCATAGTATCCTATCTCAGAATACAATATTCACTCATATCCTTATCCATAATACATTTCCCTCATAAAAGAGGGTTGTCTTCTGGGGCAAAAAACTCAAATATGATTTATGTTTTTAGATCTGTGATCTGGGTAACCCCCCTCTTCACTCCCCTGTGTGGAAGAGTGTACATAATTCTTGGGTGTAAAGTATTCATGGAGTATAAACATGGCTGAAAGAAAGGACCTATGAATCATGAAGATAATCAGGCTCCACAACCAATAAGAACAACCCTTTGACCAAAAATGAATTCTCGTCAGGTTGGTAGGTGGGAAGGCCCCCTCAAGAGTTAATGAGGGATGGGGAAGACTTCCCATCAGTAAGGCTTCCATACCTGACCATGGATGGGGAAATTCGAGCCACACTCAATCTTGCTGAGGGAGGAAAGAAAGGAAGCATGGGGGACAAAGGGATACCTACATAGAAAATGCAGAGATGAGAGAGGAAACTCTCGGGTCCAAGGAAGGACTAAAAGAGGAAACAGTGAGTTATGATCATAGAAAATAGAGATTGAACCAGGAGAAAGAGAGTAACCTTCGTCCTTATCTATTTCTCTATTGGGATAAGGAGAATAACCTTCGTCCCTACCTTCTATTGAGTTGGAAGTAAGAGATTGAATCTTGAAGTATCGTGGCTTAATCTCAGGGGTGGACAGTGATAAATCCATTGGGAGTCATTGAACCTATGGTTGGGTGGAAACGAGTACCCCTTTCAACAGTTGCATCACACTATATGGTTCTGATAAGTGTTTTCTTGCCTTATGATTTGAATTATAAGTAATGGATTTATGTGAGTATTTATATGTCTATAAAGGGTTCTTTCTCTGTGTTAAATGATAAGTTATGAATATGTGTTCATTCCCTTGAGAACCTATATGTCTTCTTGATTTCAACAGTCGATTGAGAAGAGGGTTGGAGGACCGTTAATTTGGGTTAAATGGTCAAACACCCAAAGTGGAAGCAAGACCATTGATCGAGCAGGACAGGTGTCTGCAAATCGTCAGCTTTGGAATTTTGAAGTACGGAAGAAATAGGGTTTGAGATTTCAAAACCCCGAAGTCTGGAATTGTGAAGAGATCATAGTTGTTGATATAGGAGGGACAGATCTGTTCTGTAGATTTGAGAGGCGCATATATGAACTGTCGATTCAGAAAATATCGTCAAGATCACGAAATCAACGATCCCATAGCATTGCGGGGACATGAGTTGTGTGAAGTTTAAAATATCGAGGGCAGGCCACAATTCAAACCATAGTTTCGTCAGGAGGACACGTGGAGACTTGAGGAGGATTACGGGCCCAAAAGTAGCTTGACCCCAAGCCGCTTGTGGTCGCACCCGCAATCATGTGGTCATCACCAAGGTCACATCTGAGGGGAGGCCAAGAGAAAAGGGGCTAACTCCAACTTTGATACTCCTCTGAAGCGTGAAGGAGAAGGTCACGGGTATCATAAGACCTACAACAGAGGTCGAAAGGGTCTGTGTCTGATTTAGAGGTGAGACTATCATGGTCTCAAAGTATCGTTTGATTTAGACTCAAAGAATCTTGATCGGAGGTTTAGGATGAGTCCTAGACTCTCCAAATTATAACTCGTAGAGAGAAAGAGGATTTGTTCCTGTAAGGAGGACAAATTTTTTATTTTTTTTATTTGCCCCATTGTGGGTGTGTTACAATATGGCTCACTGAAAAGTAGCCCCTGTGTTGGTGAGTCTAAAAGGAATTCGTAAATACTTATAGGTTCCCCAAGGGATGGTAAAATAAGTTTTGATTTGATCATCCTCCTTTACCAAAACTTGATTATACCCTAAGAAACCATCAATCATGGACACCATCTTTGCACCAATTACCCTTTTCAAAAGATATTCCATGTTTGGTAAGGGATAATTTTCCTTAAGTGAAGCTTGGTTTAAGTTTATGAAGTTTACACATATCTTTATTTTACTAGTATTTTTCCTAACATTATCTATATTAGACACCCATGATGAATATCTAATCGGTTCAATTATTCCTGCCTCAACCATCTTTTGTAACTCTTTCTGTACTTGTGGGGAAACCTTTGGGTTCCTCTGTATGATATTTTGTCTGAAAGGTTTTGCACCATCAATGAGGTGAATGGCGTGTTGTATAACATCTTCCTGGTAGGCCTTTAGATCTTCGTAAGACCAAGTGAAGACATCCTTGAACTCTCTTATAAGTGTAGTCATATTTTCTCTCTCATCGACCATTGCTCCTTTACCAAATTTGATTAACTTTGGGGATTCTTCGGTTCCAATGTTGCATTCAATAATCTTTCCACTGATTTTGTTGGAAGGTTTCCCTTTATACATATCATTTCGGTCAAAGAGGTTCTCTAGTAGAACAATTCCTTTGGTTAGGGGCATGTCAGCTATATCAATGATCTCGATGCTTTCCTTATCATCCAACGGGTTTATTTGGGCTTCAGGGAATTCTCCCTCATTCTGTAGAAAGTGGAGAAGTTGACTAGAGTTTTCAAAAACTTGCCAATGTTCCAAGTTGTCAGGTAATGAGGGTTTGAAGTTGACTTCCACCTTGTAGAGACCGATTTATTTGGAAATTTGTAAGTTTGAAGCGGACACATCAAGAATATCTGCCAAGTGATTTTCTTCCCTAGGGATGGCCTGAATCGAAAAATTGTCAAAAATTTTTATGGCATCCAAGAAAGCATCTCTATATTGTTTTAACTTTGGGTTTTTTGTAGCAAACTTCCTATTGACTTGTGAAACAATAAGGCTGAAATCCCCTTTTACATGTAGATTCTTGATGTTAATATCAATAGCTAGGTTGATTCCTAGGATAAGGGCTTTGTACTCAGAAATGTTATTTGTGCATTCAAACTCAAGTCTATATGAAAAAAGGTCGGTCTCATTATCGGGAAACCTTAATACTATTCATGCACTTGAGCCCATACTTGAGTGTGCACCATCAAAATCCAGGCCCCAATACCCTTCTTTTCTTGCTTCATCTACGAAAGGGGAATCCACGAAAATAAACATGCTATCTATTCCTTCTTCGAGAAACTGATGGTTTACGTTGTCATGACCCACAATATTCTCAGTTTTGGTATTGTCTTGGAGAGACCCTTGATATTTACCTTTGTTGGTCTCACACTTCTTTTCTTCCAGAGGTTCTGTAAATATTTGTTGAAAGTATTGTGAGAATTTCACTTCGGCCAACTTTGTGGCTTGCTTATTTTCTAATTCCAGGATCTCATTTGGTGGGCGAGGTACTTTTTTCTAGTGTTGTATCTCTCTCTTCTTCTAAAAGGTTTATCATGAGACAAAATTCCCTTTCAGTTGTTGTTTCTCACTCCTCTTGTAGGTAAATTTTGAGATCTGAGGGAAGTTCTGGTGAAACAAATTCATCAATCTCATTAATTTGAAGAGTCCCCTTGGGGCTCTCTCCTCCTTGTATGAGAGAAGTAGGAAATTTTTCTTCTATTTCAAAGGTTCTCTCCTGAGCTTTAAATGGAGTAGTAGGGCATTCCCTAACTAGGCCTCCATACAAATATTCCATAGTTTACATATATAGCTTGAGAATGAAAACTAGAGGAGGTTTCAACTCTTGGTGAAAACATCTTACGAGGGTGTTAAACCTATCGTTGAAATCCCTTATATATTCCCCTATTTTTCTTTTGCATTTGTGGAGCTGATTACACAAGGATTGGTAGTCTCTCTTTTTCTCAACTATTTTGGTAAAAAGTTCCTAAAAGAAGTTCCAATTTGTGATTGTTCCTGGGGGAATGTTGTCAAACCAATCCTCGGCTTTTCCGATAAATGTATAAGATAACATTTTCATCAAGATATCCTCATGTTGTTCACAGGATTCTAAACTACACAAGAAGAGATACAAGTGATCTTCCAGTTCAATAAGGTCTTCCCTTGAAAACATGGGAAACCACTCTTTGAAGTCCTTTGGGAGCTTATGAGAGGATCCACATATATTTTTTATGTCCAAAGGTTTGTGTGCCTCTTTTTTTTGCAAGTTCTAAGTAACGCTTGGTGAGGAGGGTATGGGTGAAGGTGGATGTGTGGAAATAGCAGGTGAGGATGGAGGGATAGGAGAGGTAGAAGATACATTATGAGGGACGGGGGACTTTGGGGGACTAGACCCTTTGGGTGGTGCTTTACAACCCCTGGAGTGTTTGTTGGTTGCACATTTATTTGGTGGCATGGTGGAGTCACCAGACAAACCCTGTTTTAGGGTAGGTTTTGTTGATAAGGTGGAAAAGGAACGTCCCTTGGGTGGAGTCACCAGGTAAGCTAAGGAAAATGATTTGGTATAGCTTACCAAAGTGTCATTAGGGTAGGAAGAAGATTCAAAATATTCCCTGACAGTAGTGCAAAAATGTTATAGTGCAAGTTGTAGGTTGGGAAAAGGCCGACCCAACCACAAAAAAAGTTGCAACCTAACCACAAATAAAGTTCTAAAACTTGGGAATCCTACACTCAATGTCACCTCTATGTAGGTCTCGCACTTCAAGATTGAATAGGTCACTCTAGGGAGGCCATCTTGATGACCCTAGGGGGATTGCGATGGAGATGGAGATGGATGGAAGTGAAGCCCCTATAGTTCAATTCTAAGTGGAGTGAAATGTGGAAATAGGTTTCTTTTAAGTAAAGTAATTGTTTCCCCATAGGTATAATACTTCTCTGGATGATTGTATATGCCCGAGACATAAGAAACAACACTTTGCAACAATATATGTTAGTTGGATCAATAAGTTAAACTTGTTGTCCCTAATTTTGATCAGGATTTATGAGTGGAACGAAAGGAATAAAAAACTAAATACAATAACACAGAGATATGTAGAACAACAATAGATATCCAGTGAACAATAACTTCTATTGAAGAAATAAAATAGGATGAAACTATAAAATTGTAGAACTAGAAACAACTTGCTCGAATGGTGGTAGTTATATCTAAGAAGATATGTGGCTTGTTACATGCATCCATATGAGTAGAATGATTACAATGAGGCTCCACAGGCCTTTTTAACATTACTCATGAATTCCAAAACCCTAGACATCCAAAAACCTAACCCTAGGAGATGAAACGCCAAACGTTATGTGGGCCATCATGGGTAAGTTGGTACCTCAACTTCCCAGGGTCGTAACTTTTGTTGGATTACTGAGAGGGGGGGTGAATCAGAAATAGAGAAATTTAATCATTTTTAACCATATAATCCAATTGTTATATCAATGAAACATTATCATCCAATAACTGCAGAGTAAATAAGAAATGAAAAAATGAACAAGCATACACATACACAGTACACCAGTGTTTTACGTGGAAACCCAAATTGGGAGAAAACCATAGAATGTTTTGTTTTATATGTCTTGAAGAATTACATTCATTGGAAGCACCAACATCCTTTGTTTTCCAACTGCAACTGGAAGGAGGCTCCAACCCCCTAGTTTCTCAGGCTACAACCTGAGGGAAGCTCCAACTCCCAAATTCTCTGGCTACAAACAGAAGGAGGCTACAACCCCCTATGTTCTGTGGATACAACCGAGAGGTGGATACAACCACATTTCCTTGCCCTGTCCTTCCACCCTGAAGTAGAAGTAGAATTATGGAACCACTATCAACCTGTCACTATGAGATATATTGTTGTAAACTTGTACTAATAAATCTAAACCATGCATCAACCTATACCTCAACCTGTAATCAACATGTACCATAAACAGGTGCATCAACCATGCACCAACCTGTACCAAATAACCTGTACCATAAACAAGTGCATCCAACCATGTACCAAGTATGTACCAATCATGTGTCAACTACTCATCAACTATGACTCATCAATATGTACCAACATCATCAACTATACACCTCATGTATGTGCCAACTCATCAACTACTTGTCTCAACCATGTACTCAACATGTACCTCAACCAAAAGACCTCATCAATTTCATCATACAAATCTTATTTGTAGCTTTGTAATAGACTTTGTGTATATGATCACATTCTTGCAAACCTTCCTTAACTTCAACAACAAGAGACAAGCATTTTCGTCAAACTTTTCTTTAGTCTCACATGCCTAGTTTTGGATTAGTCAACAACCCTAACTTGAAGTAATCATAACTTTGTACCTGTAATATATAAAGATCTAAAAATGATACACAATGTTCTTCAGTGTGTTTTATGAAATTCCTCCAGGTTTCACTACTTGTAACCTATCATAAAAGGAGTTATAGCAAAAATGGTATACCTTGCTGAATTCTGGCTTATTCTAGAGAGCGACCTTGTAGAGCGTGCCCCACACAGAATATTTGTTGAATTGATCTAAAACTGTTAAAAAACATACTAAATATGTTAAACTAACCAACACATTTGGTTTCACGGAATTGGGATATTTTATGAAGAAGTTATGACGTTTTTACCTGAAACACCTGTTTTTTACTAGTTTCAGGACTAACCACAAACCCTATTTTCCACGAAGTGTAACTCAAAAAATACAATGACCCACAAGATGATTTTTTTACTACAGATAATTGGATATGTTTTCACAATGGAATATCAATTTCATGGTCTGAATCATTATAGAAAAAAATTTATAACGAAAATGGTGAGATGACCTGTAAATAACATACCTTAGAAAGCATCATCAAAAGAATTTATCCTTCCTTGTATTTCGGCCTTATTTTCTTCACCTTCCCTCATAATTTCAGCTTGGATATCCTTGGTTACCTCAGACACCTATAGATATTCAATATTCTCAAGTGTGATTAAAATGAGAGAGCCTTTCCTCTTATTTATACTCTCCAAGTAGCTTCCTTAAAAACATCTTCTAGGTCACTTGGCCCCACTTTCCTTAT